>JAUESI010000036.1:7859588-7885064 GCA_032275145.1 Synergus laeviventris
TTTTGAATAATACAAACCCCCGCCTCCCAAAAAAAAAAGAAATGTGTCGCATAATTTACAGACGACACAAAGACACAATATATGAGAATATATTTTGGACAAATAATTTATACTATCGAATTAATCACAATTAAAACAATATTTCCTCAGCCTCTTTCAATAAACTGCTTCCAATTACCTATTTAGTCTTGATGGATAAAATAGAAATTAGTGCATAAATGAGCATGCACACATTATAATTGAGCTGTGATGTAATGCATTGCATATATACCCTTCTTAAGCAAATATTCCCATTAAAAGTCCATTTACATTTTGCTATTGGCAAAGTGCCATTCATTTTCTTTACGCTCGTCCATTCACTAATTCCTCTAATGGAGTGAATTCAGTTTTATCAATGGCAAATGCATGCATTTCAATGAACTATATATTTCCTAAAGATTTTGGTACAAAATATCATCCCCATTTTTAAAACAATAATAAAATTTATTTTCCTGGAAGGAAACACTAGTTTAAAGTATAGACTATTTTACGTTATCTGGTACCTAACCCGATTCTATATCTACTGTTTCAAAACCATTCCAAAAGTTTTGCCGAACGTTCGAAACAACTGTTTAGAACATGTTACCTTTTCGTTCAAATGGCTATACTTAGAACTGAAGTTTACAATAAACATGTAATTTTACCACAGAGATTTATAGGAATTATAAATAATTGTAAGTGATTTTAAAGAAGTCATGAATTAAAAATTTAAAAAATCATTTAAAATTATTATAAATGAGTTCAGAGGTTTTCAAAGGATTTAAAGTAATTTCAATTGTTTGTAAAGTTCAGATATTTTAGAAGAATTCAATGACTTCAAGAGATTTCAGGAGAGTTGTGAAGTTGTGAATTTTGGTTATTTGAAAACTTATAGATAAAAAAAATCATCAATTTTTCATTTATCAACTGAGGAAATTATAATTAAACCATTTTTAAAATATTCAAGAATGTAACGACTACGAGGCTTTCTCTATTTTATGTGGCATTTTTTGCAGTGTATTTTTCAAAGGGTTTTGAAGGTAAGATTTAAAGCTGAAGGAGTTTGTCGTATGATGCACGTGCCGATGAATTACGTTTACGTTTATGACGTTACGTATGCGTGACGTCTATACATGACCCCACGTGAATGACGCGTCACAGTACGAGAAACCCTGGACAGGAGTTATCCCCAACGTAGATCGTTGGAGATTGCGTGGAAAGTAGTGGAGGGTTCAAGACGCAGAGGTGAAAAAGTTGGGGGTTGTTGAGTGAGTGGGGTGAAGGGGTGGGGGCTGCTCAGCGTACGCGAACTATTCGTTCTGGTGATAGTACTGTAGGACGAGAAATATGGGGGGGGTAAGAGGGTTGGGATTGTTGCGTGGTGGTCGTCGCTTATCGATTCGCGAGGAATGAAGTTGCTGCTGGCTGCTATAAGCCATATACATGTTCTATACCTATATAGTTACCTACGTGCACTCATATACAAGCATCAGATAAACTACCGAAAAATTCACAAGGATCAGATAAGCTATCGCGAAAAATAAACTTTTTCTAACTTCTACCTCTATAAGATTGTTTTTGGTTGAGTCCATTTTTAGAATAACTGAAGTGCAAGTCTATCGATAATTTGTTAATTTTAACAGAAAGCACAAGAAATGTTTTGCAAATAATATATTCAGAGATGGATAAGCATTCAATGCTCAAATATGAAATAAAAATTATGTATGTTAATAATTAACAGAGAAATAGACTGGAGATATAATTTGATGTTGCTGAATGCAATAGTGTTCGGACAGTTGTAATTCAATACACTTGGCTTCTAGAGCAGTGAAGTTGACTGAAACTGGATATATAAATATGAATGTAGTCTTGTCATGTTAAGGTAAATTAAAATTATATTAAAACTGTATAACTTATATAATATGACAATATTCTGTTCAAGAATTTTTTTTCCTGACATTCTTCTCTATATCCCTACAATAGTTGTAAGATTGTACGCGTAAGTGGTTGGGGATGACAAATGGGAATATAGACTCATGGGTACTGAATTCCACCTCTGTGCATGGTCGATATATCAAAGTACAGAGGATAAAATGTATTTCTGAAAAGCATCTGCAGATGTTTTTCATCTTATCGATAAATGCCTTATATGCTCATCAAAACTTTATCGAATAAAAATGAAAAGAAAGCTATTGGAGAAGTATATAATAATTATTAGGATTTCTATTATATATATTGAACAAAATGAAATAGTTAATAAAGGTTTATAATTAACTGTAAAATATAACAATTATAATTTATGTCAGTGGATTTCAAAAACTTCACTTCATATTTTTTTATCTTATAACTTTTAACAGTCGAAAATGAAGACAGATTGGTTAATTATATTATTTTAGCAGATTATTCACTCTGCAAAAGTAGCAATTGTGTTTGTGTTTTTACTTTACGTGATTGAGAGTACTACATTTTCTGTGACACAATATGGTAATTTCAAGTATGTACATGAATAATAAAATGCAGCATGAACTGAAGAAACTTTTTTATCGTTTCTTTGTAAAGATCTTTTTCAAATCCTCAAAAAGAATCTATAAAATATTTACTGTCCACTACACGTCTTACTTATTTATTCGCAGCGATAAATTGTTTCGAAATCTATATTAAATTAGGAAGTTTTACATTTTTAAATTGTCCAAATTCATTTAAAAGCAATTTCTTCGATTGCAATTAATTTTGACTGTACCTTCAAACAAGAAAAAAAGAATTTACTGTTTTGCCAATCAACAAAATTGTAAACTTAATGTAGAACTGAAGGTAACTTCATTATTCATTATACAGTTAAGCTCAGTATCTTCTCTATTCATAATGATAAACAATGCAAGTATAATTATTTCCCTGGTATATTTAAAAGTGAAAATCAATTATTACTGTTTAATTTACCCAGAACGCAAACTTTTGAAGAAATGTTTGTCTTCATTAGAGCAACAAAGCTTTAAAGCATTCTTCACACCTACTTCCCTCCGGCGATGTCTGCAGCACAATGCATATATATGTTATGTCTCCCTATATAAATTACACGGTCATATGTATGTATCTTCTCACTTTTGGTGCCATAATTTAAAAAATTCAGAACCAACCACGAAGAAAATTTCCTTTACCTTACGAGCAGATTTATTGCAGATGTTTCATTTTTGCGAGATAACTTAATTTTAGGAAAAAAATATTTACCTGGATTATGAAAATTCCTCTTCGTGAGTTGTAATTTACTTTCCTTCATCTTTTTTATGGAGCAAACGGTAATGGAAAGCTTGCCAGACTTGAAATGCTTTCGGTGTTAATCCAAAGTAACTGGAGAAACTGAAAGAATAGAAACGTGAAATTAAATCACTCTGTTTACCTTGTTTCGCCATCCGATGTAATAAACGAGTGGAACGTGAGGTGAGAATTGGATTCATTGTTGCAGCGTATGTGTATAATCAAAGGGATTGTTAAATTATTCTCATGTGCTGAAATTTAGAGTATTGAAAGTAAATATAAAATTCTATTTTTTATTTTTAAAATTTGTTATTCGTATACCCATGTACATGAATTCAACATTCCATTTGCTAATAGTCGTTTATTCCTAGACTGAAAGTCTCGCATGTTTACACTACGTAATAGGTATAGAATTTAGAATTTAGAATGAACTCGGGCGAGTTGCCCCACCCTTGAGGGCCCTACCGGCCCTCCCAAGCAGTCATGCTTCAAAAAGCATAAAAATAACTTACTCATATTTATAAGAGTTGAAATAGAACCTAAAAATAGTTCGCACATTCTCTTATCCTTATAATTTCTGATATTCGTGTTTGACATTAAACAAAAATATTGATTTAAAAATATCGAAATATTGATTGCACACACACTGAGAAAAAGAATATTTTTTTGAGCCTTTTTGTGTCACAACCAAATTTTTGTTATTAAAAGAATATTATTTTGCTGTCCTAACAAATGCTAATGTTATTTATGCATTTAACTAAAATAAATTCGAGTTGAATTATAGATATCGAAGCCTAAAGTTTGCAGAGTCAACATTCAGAAGCTAACCAATCAGAAAGATCAATAAAAGGACCTCCAGAGACCCAAAGCATTTTTGTATTTCTATCACTATTATCTTCGATATGAGGATACACAGTTTTGGTTTGTGATATTCTTTCTATTCTGGATGAGCGGATACGATGGGGTCAGTAGAAAAATGGCAAAGGGGATTGAGAGTCACAAGCATATACATATATACATATGTAAGCTGACAAAAAATGTAGTAGAAAAAAAAGGAAAGATAAAAAATGGGATGAACTTGAGCTGAAAACAAGAAATAATAAAGAGAGGAGGAAAAGATGAAATGAAGGAGAGGCGGTAAAAAAAAGATAAAAGGGGAGACAAAATGTTGCTTGAATCCCAGGTTATTGGCTTACGAAGAGGGACTAATAAGATTTTGAGAAATGAAAGTTTATGATGCAATTGTTCCTATATTTACTGATGGGAAGTTTAGAATTAAGAATGTGAAAAAGGAATATGAGACGAAGTATTTTTTTAAAAATTGAAATGCCTGATTTACATTAGTAAGCTTGTATTTCAATCCTCGATTTTTTACCTCATCGTTACTCGATTCTGATAACTGATACAATCGCTCTACAGGGTGCCCAAATATTCAAGAAAAATATTTATATTTTCTGATTCTTTGCGAAAAACTGAATAGAAAATGATTTTTTTAATTTGATTAAATGTATAATTACCGAGTAATTAGCAATTAAAGATTAACCAATCAAAAAAATGCATTAGATAGCCGGTTCTTCCTAAATGTTAAATAGATTAAATTATTTGGAATTTCAAGACTTTAAATACTGTAAATTCCACTGAATTCTAATATAATCATTACAGACTTACTAATTCTTTCACAATTAGTTTAGTAAATTAGACTAATAAGCTGGCAGTGAATCAATTTAAACAGTTTTTATGACTCTTCTACCTATATCAAAATACACATTAAATTATTTTTAGGGAAGGATACTTATTCATTTTCGACCAAAGAAAATAAATTGAAGAGAAATTATACGATCTGAACTTGTATTCTTACACACTCTCAGCGATGGCACATGGACTGTCGGCTTTCTAATTTTTGGAAAAACACGAGATTCTTCCCTTAATTGCTGATTACTCGGTAATTTTGCATTTAATCAACATTTTTTTTATCATTTTCTATTCAGTTTTTCACAAGGAATCAGAAAATATAAATATTTTTCTTGAATACTTGGACACCCTGTATATTAATTCTTAATATTCTTATAACCGTCGTTCGGAAGCTGTTCAATAAATAGATGACTTTCTTAACGCCACTACGGCCCTGGAGTTGAGAAAGAATAGAAAAAGAAAGACAAGACTAGGAAGAAGAAACCGTGTCGAAGATGAAAAGAAGGTGGCTCTGCGAGGGAAGGAGAGCGGAAAAGGATAGTGGGAAAGCGAAAAAGAGAAGATCCGTAAAAAGAGGGTTGAGGGTAGCTGGTGAGAAAAGGGATGGTTGTTAGAGAGCAACTCGGTTGGATAGAGTGAGGGTTAGAGAGGGACAGAGATATAGAGAGATAGAGTGAGAAAGATAGAGTGGGGAGGAATAACAGGGTGAGACAAGGAAAAAGAGGGGTTAGGGGGGAGTTAAGGTAGGAGAGGGAAAGAGAGGGAGAAACAGGAAGAAGTAGGATGATAGTACCTAGTGGTCGGAACATATACACACATGCATACGTATGCACACATTTATACATACACTGAAAGAGGGTGTAAGCCTGGATGGGGGTTGTTTTCGACAGAGGGGGTGCTAGCAAAGAGGAAGAGAGAGCGAGAATGAGAGAGTGAGGATGAGAGGGAAAGAGAAGCTCAGGTGGGGGTCGGCCTGCGTGTAAGCACAATCCCGCCAGTTCCTCGCGAAAGCTCGAACTGGCTCGGTCGGCCCGTAGTGCGGTGGCACCGATGAAAGTTGCTTATGATTTTTGTACTCCTCTCTCGAAGGTGTAGAGAGTCCTCCTTCAGGATATCAGATTCAGTGCTTGAAAATAGTTCCTAGTGTTTCATATACTGTGTCTGTGGGGTGGATTCTGGTTCGAAGAGCCTGGAGGGTGGAAAAAAGGAGTCACGGTGTTCGCAGCCTACTAACCTGACCTTGGGTCGACCAGACCAGGTGAGACCCTTACCACTTGAGCTTTAGAAATGTATGGACATATATCACCGACAGACGTAGTTTCTTTTCCTCAGACTGGGCGATTTTTGAGCTTTAGAGAATGAATAGCTATTGTATGGGCTGTGCTTGCACCCCTCCTCCCTTTGGAATATAGATGGGTATATGTGAGTGCATGCATGGGTAGTATGTACACATGGTGGATTGTAGATTTCACACATGAAGCGAAAAGCAACATGCAGGAGAGGTGTACAGTGTACAGTTGTACACTGTATACACTACACATGGCACAACTGATTCTGGGGATATTGGCTCGTTTGTGTACGATTCGAACGAGACTGGGTTACTAATCCGGTTCTAGGAAGCGTTGTCGATACTGCATTATGGGTTGACCAATTTTTGGGGACTGAATTCGTGACGCTAGCCATAAATTGTATAATGAGAGAGAGAATTGATGAAATTATATACTATATTATATTTGATTTTAAGGAATAAAACTTTGTAAACACGTTAGCGCTGTTTTCGACTATTATGTAAACAAACATTGAAGTAAGGTCAGTAATGTTATAGGACGCTTATAGTTTTAAATTTTGTATTTTGGTTAGAGGATTGTTATGAATCATAGATCTTTAATAACTGCTATGTGAACGATAAATTGAATATCTCTCAATTTGAGTAAATTGCACATCTTTTATTTACATTTTTACTAGTAAAACCGGTTTTGAAAATTTCATATTTTATGAATAGATATACACGTGATTTGGATAATATCGTATTTTTCAATTTTCTTTAAATTTCCATAAATTCGGTTAATCCTTGGAGATTTCTTTTCCACATTGACAAAAAAGTGAGGATAAAAGTTTTAATAACTTCCTACCGAATAAAATTATGTACATATAAAATATTTTTATATTCCCATGGATAGAAAATTTCACCACAAATTTTATTGTATTTTTCAATGTAGGAGAGAATTACTATAGATTATTATGTAGAGGGACAATATACTCTAGAGATTGGCTGCGAATCCATTGATTAATATTCCAAACACGTACACTCTTTACAATTGGATCTGCGTAAGTCACATGGCTGTTTAGTGTCAACCAAATGCATATAATATAATTTTAATGACTATATTATCGGATCGTATTTGCAGATAATATAATACATAATCGAAAATTTCAGATATGAGTTTTTGAACTTTACAGAATTTTTCCAGTTTTATTTAATAATGTATTGAACACTTAAAGCATAGTTCATATATAAACTAATCTCTAACTTATTATTAAGAGAAATTGGAAAAAAATTGTCTGTACATATTTCTTTACTTTATAGTTTCTAAAATAGAAGATAGGCTTCGATTTAGAGTCGCTTGAACTTGAACGAATAAAGTTTATAAACGTCTCTGTCACGAAACTCGAATCAATTATTCAACTCTCTACTCCTTCGCTGTCTGTGAACTATTTTAAACAAAAAAGTATAAAGAATTATTGATATTATATTCTTAAGTAGTAAAAATAAATTTTACTACAAGATTACATGAAGATTTTTTGGAACAATTTTACTATAATTATAAGCAACAAGTATCTTTTCTCAATTTGTTTTTGTTGTGTACACGATTCCGGAAAATTTGTCTTCAATTAAATTAATACAAAAAATTCAAAGAAATAAGCCACAGGACTATTTTTTTCTGAATCTGTGTATACTCTAGCTTTTTTTTTTTAACTTTAGAAGTTTATTTTAAATTTTGGAGAGAGAGTGGACGTAGTTTTGTGACTTCGTTGAATGGCCAGAGTATGACAAACAAGAAATTATAGAAATAGGTAAAGAAAAAGAAAGCACGTGCATGCCGTTGCTCCTAGTTTCGTACAAAGAATCCTCGCTGCACGATAATGGCCTTTTGTGTCCGACCGTTCGTGGAGTTCTACTACTTTGATTTAAGGATCGCTCGAGACCGCAACGAATTATAAAGAGAAATCTCAATAATAAAACTTTGAATTACACTTTTTTAAATTTCATATTCAAGAAAAAAAGTATTTCTTCTCAGAATTCCTACAGGATAAAAAGAAAGACTTCCCAATCCGTTAAATCAAACGGATTTACTTTAACTCCTTTCCATTCGCTCCCTTTTGTACTGGAATTAATTTGAATTCAATTGAATTACCTAAAACTTTTTTAAATTTTCTACGAATTCAATCCTTTCGAAAAAAGTGGTGTAATGAAATGTTCCGAAAACGAAAAATACTTTTAAATCCCTTAAAATTGCTGAAAATGTAATGAAATTTCGTAAAATCCCTTCAATTCGTTAAAAGTCATTAAAACAAAAAATATTGTAAAATTTCTGAAAATCTTAATAAATTTCGCAAAATATTTTTAAATCCCTTAACATTATTTTTAATAATTTTAAAAAGTAAAATATAATATATTCACAAGAAAACATAATTTTTTAGTACTTTTTTAATTTTCCCTATCTTGCTTTCATGCGAGAACCGACCTCGCTCGCAGTAAAACAATCATAGTTTTTTAACCGCTGAATCAATTGAAGTAATATTTTCCAGAAATCTTCTTTATTTCCCTTTGAACAAGTTTCTCGCTGAAACTTGCTTGCTTGAAATTCGCTCGACTCCCCAAACGCTAAAAAGTATCACTGTCAAATCTTTACGTTATGAAAAAAAAAAATGTTCTTTTTTCTATATAAATATTTAAAGCTTTAACCTATACCACTATCCAAAGAACAAAGAACTGAGCGCGAGTTGAAGTCAAAAAAAGAATTAATTTTTGACAAGCTCTCAGGGGGCAACGAAACAGAGCGCTAGAATTATATAACCGGTTATTGCACGTAACCCTTCAATTGTTTCGTCATTTGTAAAAATTGCATGTATAAATGCAGTGCGTGTAATATATGGTATATGATGCTTTTGAAAATCAATTTAAGCTTAAAGTGAAGTGCGACTTAGTTTTGCAAATGTAGGTATTTATTCGTCCGTCTGACTCTGAACTCACCTCACCGATGCGAAAGTTTTTACCACTCGAGCCTCAAGCCATCAAATGCTAGACGTCGAGTCGTCGAGCTCGTAAGTTTTCAAGCACTTTTGTGGTACGTGAGAGCAGATGTATCTGTTAATACTAAAGCTAACCACGAAGAATTTTAATTAAAATCCAAATTATGCATTCTTTTTTACTTTTTTTGGCAACAATTACTTCATTTTTGAAAGGTAATTTTCGTTGCTTATTATTGCACTCATGATTGAATCTCCATAATTGGGCCAATTTCAGAAATTTACTTTTTGAGACTTCGTATTTTTTAATTTCAGTTGGTAAAGATTTTTGTTGATAGTGAGGTATTGCATTCAATCTGAATGGCACAAATTTCAAGTTCTAACTCTGAGAAATATTCTGAATGCATCATGTCAATAGTTTCTGAAAGCGATGACAAAGTTTTGCTCGGTTTGTTTTCATTTTCAAGGAAATAGAATTTTCAGGCCAGACATAAGAGAAACTGAAGCTTTAGCTTTTATTATTGAGAATTCGTGAGCTGCTTGTTGTTATCTTTTTAGAACATCCATCACCTTGAGCACAAGTTATATCTATGTACTTAGCCTCCTCGCGAATATAAAACTTTTCTAACAACCGTATACATATCAGTAACGACCCACTGAAAAGTTCGTAGGTCGCTGTTACTTTTTATTACTTTAGAACCAAAGTATCACGAGAGGCATACAAGAACTAGACTTCATATATAAATAGTTTACTACTTAGTTATAAAAAATCAATAATTTATGTAAATGGTACCGGAACCGATATTATTTTGATTCGTAACGACAATATAATAGTTTTCTTTTTCATGCTGAAAATGTGAAAAAAAAATTTCAGTTCACAAACATAGCAACTAGAGAGTTTGTAGATTGAAAGTTGTGTAAAAAGTTTGAAAACCTTTACAAGAAGCAGTGAAATTCGATATTTAAAAAATACCGGATATCTGGGATCACATCGAAATGTTTTCACTACATCGAGTGGCTATTCACTCTGGAGTCAATTTCCATCATCTTGTAATGAATGAGATATCGATTTAATGAGAATAACAACATATTTCTGTGAATAAATTAAACAAAATTTCTAATTCGCTATTAAAATATTTATAACAATAGTAATTGTTAACATACGGTCTTTATTTATTGCGAGTATTATTCTTATGGGATATTTTTCTTTTTTTAGCGAACAAAAAATATTTTGTGCCATTGAGCACCTCATTCATGTATTTGTTTATATAATTTGTTTATTTGTTTTATTTTTTCATTGTGAGGGCATGCATGATGTGCGAGTGAACGCTTCTAACCCGAATTTATTCTTCCTACTCCTTTATACTCGCATATATTCGCTTATACTCGCAGCCACTCATCTAATACTCGCGAGGTTACATTAGGATTCACATACTTATATTATGTTAAATTTCACATACTCCGGAGTGAACAGCCCCTCGGACATTCAGAAGTAATATATAAAATAAAATTATAATTATACTTATAATTGTACTAAAAAGCTCTAGAACGACGGGCCAATGTATATTTTTACGTTTGCAGTCGAGACTTATTAACGCTCATGATTTCCAATTTCAATAAAATATATTGAATTATTGAATATGCCTGTGGATAATAGAGTTTTAAACTGAAAAGAGAATAATTTTCTATATACTATATAACTTGAGGTGCTTTCTAAAGTCCCTTGAGCTCATAGGGTCACTTTTGAAGAATTAGGTAATTTCAAAATGTTCAGTGGTGAGTGCGTTTTATTAAAAAAATTGTTATATTCCGGTGTAAGTATTTTTGTACTTGAGTGGTTCTTGTTAGAAGAAAATTGCAGAAGATAGGAAGCTAATTTAGATATGAAATTGGAATCATAAAAATATGTAGATTCATGTTTTGATAGACCACTTTACTATCTGGAGTACAAACAACCTTGCTGGGGAAGGACAAACATCAATGTTTCCGACCGGGTTTTAGTTCTGTTTGATGTTCCAACACTTTTACCACTCACAAGCTGCCTCTATGATTTTTCCCTATCTATGCGACCCGCTCCACTTACAGAAATTCGATTTTTCCAGGCAGAACCATCAAATATGACGACAAAAGATTGTTTCGATTGTTATTTTAATCTGATTGAATACAATGTAGGTATTGTGCGTCCCAATATCATAACTTTTTTCTTTTTTCAAATTTTATTTCAAAAATAGATTGCCGCATGCGAGTGAAATATTCAATTACAATATTCTTTAATTATAAATTTTACTCTAAATTGCAACCCTCCTAAGTTAACTACATTTAAAAAACATCATTTCATTTTAATTACAAAGAAGGGAGAGAAAATGAATTAGAATGAATAAAATTTGATTTGTGAATCATTAATCACAGGAGTGGAGTGAACAAAATAGGGAAGGAAAAGTGAATTATTGAGTGTTGGGAAAAGACGATTGATAGTAAACTCGTATATAGAATGAAGGGTCAATACTTTCAACGAAAATGAGCAAGTTAAAAAAGCTGAGAATCGTATTTTCTTGTCCAATTCTACCAAATCCCATATTTAGTAATCTCATCAAAAGTTTGATGATGATTATTTATAATTTTATATGTACTACTGAAGTAAATTTAATACTGACAGATCTGCAAATCCATTCGAAAGTTCTTGAATTCTAGGAAGTTCCAAGTCGTTTGGTGAGTTGTATCTCCGAAGGACTCGAACTTTATTGCATTAAATTTCAAAGTTTTGAGCATGTGTTTGGAAAATAGAACACTTTCTGCATGCAAAAATCTATTGATTTTTTTCAATAATACCCGAAAAGCTTCTCTTTTTGTGGATATGAAGGGTTTTCAACAGAAATTTCGAAATTTTATAAAAATTTGAAGACCTTTTCATTGATTTTAAGGAATTTGTAATTACAAGTGTCAAATCAAAATATTTAAACATAGATAATAGCAATGTTAATTATTTTTCCTAAGAATAAACTGTATCAATTGAAAAAAGGTGACAAATTTTGAAAATAAGTAAAAACTATCTGTGAAGTTGTATCAACTTTCAATGTTTTCAACCTCGACAAATTAAAAAAAAATTTTTTGTATTATTTCAGTAGAAAATCTAATCTTATTATTCTTATTGTTAAATAGAATGTATTAATATTAGATTATTTGATTGTTTACAACAAAAATCCAAGAAATCTTTTAGTTTCTTACATTAAATTTTTATAATTTAAAGGTGCATTGAATTTTCATTCTACGAAAACTTATAGATAAAAATGCAATTTTTCAAAATTACAAATAACCATAACTTCCTTCTTCAAGGGTAATCAATTCGTCTCGACAAAAGGAATCTTTCTTCCCTTTACATAATCTTTGATTATTGAATTAAAAAAAATTATAAATATACATAAAAATTTTTCATTCAATATTTTGAAAACTCTTTGGGCACGTTTATAGAAATTTGTGGTGCAAATAAACCCTACAAATTTCATTAATTTATCTAGAACATTCTTCATTAGACATTTATCAACTGAGAAGATTATAATTAAACCATTTTAAAGTATTGGAAAATGTAAAGACTGCAAAGCTTCCTCTATGAGGAAAGCAAAAAAAATAAATGGACCTAAGTTCTTTATAAAATTCCTTCTCTTTTATGTTCCAGATATCTGGTGCTTTATCCCGGGTGCGGTTGAGGTAAGTACCATAATTGTGCTGTTCGAAGATACATTTTTTACCTCCATGCTCAGTGTCGATTTTCGTGTAAAACCATTGCATTAGAGGATACTGCCGAGGAAAATCGTGCCTCGGCAGCATACGCGTGTTCCACCTCGTTTAAGGGGTGCTTCTCTATCCATCAGGGCTTTTCCCGAAGACACGTAATGTACGTGACGTGTGATTCTCGAGGAAGTAAGTAACTTTCTTCGATTTTCAGTGCGACATGGTCGTAATTCCGAATGTACTTGTAGATGACAGGGTTTCTGCGGATGGCCAGAAGAATGGGTCAGATGTGGGATGTGGGAGTAACATGAGGGGTTGGAATTTCTCACAGGAGCAGAATATCCTGTTAAAACTAGTACCATGTTGGAAAAACTAGGAAAAACGATCTTTTAACCACGTGACAAAGTGCGCTGACGTTTCCAGAGAACATTCATGACTTTTAGAGTCCTATAAGTTCAATTGAAGGCATGAGAATGTCAACTGGATAAAGACCATTTGAACGTGGCACCTAAATAATATGTACGTAAAAGAACCGGAGTTTGGGGCCAAGTTGCAATGGTAAAAAAGGAAAATAGGAAGAAAAAAAAATCGCACGTGCGTTGGTTTGCAAATGTCTTCAAATTTCACGAAAGCATTCAAAATCTGAAATTCCTAGAGACTTCTTGCAATTCTTTCAAATTTTAAATCTCTTAAAATATTAGAAATCTCATTAAATGTTAATGAAGTCCATAAAAATTCTACAAAATATTTTAAAAGTCATTGGAAAAACTTGAAATTCGTTAAAATTCCTACAAATTACTTGAAATTTATAAAAATTCGACACAAACATGTAAAATCCTTTCATGTCTTTTACAGTTGATTAAAATCATTTAAAGTATTATTAAATTCTAAGAAATCTTTAAAAATTCCTAAAAATATTTTGAATTTCATAAAAATCACTTGGAAATCTTTAAAATCCCTTAAAATTCATCAAAATTCCACGAAAACTACAAATCTTTTGAAATCTCTTAAAATTAGTTGAAATCTTTAAAATTTCTCAAAATTTCAAAACATTTGTAATCCCTTAAAAATCTACGAATCGTGCGCATAGAGCACGTGTTGGTTTCCTAGTATTGACAAGAAACTGAATTTTTCGAAATCTTTATAGTTCAATGCAAATATTTTATATATGGTATTAAAAAAGAATGAGAAATAAAACTAGTTTCTCGTAAAGAGTTTTTGCACGAGGTGTAAGGAGAATCGTAAAATAACATATATCTCATGTTCTATAAGGGGTGGTTTATCGCCCTTAAGAGTGCTATTAAGAATGCTATATATATGACATTTTGAAATATTCTCGAGACCTGTACCCGCTCTTTATTGCAATCTATTAAATTAAATAAGAAATCTATAATAAAAATCTATAGTTATTCTAAATGAATTATCTTGGAATTTGAAGTCTGTTGACAATGTTACAATCAGTGAGATAATTTAGCACGGGTAAATACGTGATTATAATAATAGTAATATAAATGGAATTATTTGGAAGGCATTCGAAAATACGTAATATTCTATAATTTCCAGATTATTCGCCTTCGAATTCACGCCTATCACGTGATATGAATTATTCAAAGTAATATTATAAATTATTGTAATATACCTGCATAATTACTGAAATTTTGAATAAATATGAGGATAAAAAGGATCCGATAAGCTCAATTATAAATGTAGATTATTTAGAAAGAAATGAGTGCAAAATAATTGTGCATACATTCATACTTGAATGCACATATTTTAGTAACTTCTATAGTTTCCTTCTACAATTCTACATTAATTGTTTGATTATATTCCTTTTATTTCTTTTCACATTTCTCTTGTGAAATTTTCTGTTTTGAAAAATTGTACCTTTTAAATATGCAAAACTTTAGCTCTTTCAAAGTAAAAATTTTTTCTGCTAATAAAAGGAGTGGTAAACCCATTGAGACTTGGTGAAAAAGTAGAAAAGAATGCTTCAGCTTAGCGTGTTCTCTGGAGTAACATGCTCAATTTTTATAATGCAAAAGCTTATAACTGAAAGAGAAAACGCAAATTAATTCATACATCTTTTAAATAGGATGAACGAAGAGAACTTTCTTGTCGACTAAAATATCTTTGTAGAGAAAAAGATAATTATTATACATATAAGTCCATGAATCTGAATAACGAATTCATGGATCTAACTGATAACTTTGTATTTCAATCTGTAACAATTCGCCAACTTTGCTTAACTCAAAGTAAAGATTTATGATTAAGAATTTTGGAAATGTGCAATCCGAGTATTTTGTTCAAGTTTGAGATTTGAAATTTTCTCTTACGAGAAGAGCCCTTTCAGGATACTGATGAAAGTACCGACGATATGAAATACGATAAGAGGAACGATAAAAACAGAATACCGCGTCTATAGGTACTTGAATAAGTTGGTATTCTGAGAACTACGTTCTTTAAGGACTTCTACGTTCAATGACGCTGTTCAACGACAAAGCCTAATCGTACTCGTTCGTCTTTAGAGAAAAAAGGAAAGATGGAGATGAGAAGATTTTTTAAACAGTTATTTTTATACCTTTTGCGATACTGTTGTCCCAAAGCTTTTGCACTACCCAGCCAAGAAAAACATCACAGCGCAAGATAAAAGTCGTTTGACTTCAGCGCCAGTTAAATCGGATTTTCTGCCATTGTAAAACTGGAACAGTATGTGGGTTGGTTTAAGCTTTTCAAAGTGTCCTTTGATCAATTTTACTTTGTTTCCTGTCTCATTTTTTACACAACATTGTCCCGTTGAATTTTTTCATGTTCACTTTATGGCAAATAGCGCTGTTAGTTCTAAAGGTTTTACTCTAAGGACCTGAAAAAATGATAAAATCAAACATTTGTGGCTAAAACTAGGCAATTTAACCCCGTTTTATGCAGGTATAGAGGAAGATTGCTTAGTTTTAGTGAAAAATATTTATGATTGCATATTTAAAGTGGTATACAAATTGTAAACGAATATTTAATGTGGTTTACAAACTTTTATTATGCGGGTCAAAAGTGTCAGGAATTGTGGTAGGGGGGTTCGTGAATATTCGATGTGGCATCATCTTAAGCTTTGCACTTAGAGCGAGTTTATGTTTAAGCAACGAACGAAGAATCCAAGTGTTAGAGTTTATACAAGTCAGTTCTGCATTTAAAATTCGCTCGAGTGTGGCTCTTGTTCTTGTATATTAAAAAGAAAGAGAATATTGCACGTATAAATGAGTGGGACTTAAGAAGAAGCAGAAAAGAATTTCGCTGAAAGATTTTCAGAAGTGGCTAAGTTGCTAATTTCGAATCCTATTGAATATATAAAAGCCTTTGAGGGTATAAACAACATTTAATGTATATTTTTAAATTAACTGTTTATAACTGCAATTTGTATTTAAATTTGTATGCAAATTTGTTTTTAAATTTGTATTTAAATTTACATCGGACTTGTAAGTGTGAAGGAGCCAGCTAATAAAACGCAAATGGTTTTATTCTTTGGAAAAAGAATTTCCCTACGAAAGCCTGAAAGATGCAATATTGTAATGGTATACAAGATTCGAGAAATTTTCGTCTGCCGAGTAGAAAGGAATCGCGGATCGTATCTGAATAATCAATGAAGCATTCTTCCCTTCTGGGTTGCAGAAGTGCACAGGAGCTGCAGTATAAATAACGAAGACTGCATTCTCCAGCTCTCATAATCCAAACTCGGTTTGTACACGTGTACCTTACATTACTGGAGGATGGTGTATTCTTAAAGAAAGTGGTAGATTAACCTTAACGAAGTTTCCCTTGATGAAAATGTAATATCGCTTTTAAAAAAAGTACACTCTACCGTCAAACAGTTTTTTAATTTGATATTATATTTAAATTGATTACGTTATTACACATATTTTTAGCAACTTTGTTATTTTTAAATATTTAGACAGTCAAACTAATCATCTGGAGGGTCCAATTATTTTGGACAGCCTTTTATTATAGTCTACCTGAATATCTGGTACCCGAGGTGTACCTTGCCGTCGGAAAAACACTTCTAGAGGGTGAAATCCATCCCTCAAGTTTGCCCCCAAAAATCGTTTTCTTTTAATATATCATAAACAAAAGTTATCTTAATAAATCAAATGCCAAAATTCTTAGGACAAAAAATACCATAAACGGAATCTTTTTTGATCTATAGGGTAGCAACCCCTATACTATTTATTGTAGGTATAAGCCTATAATTGTTAAGTTTAATTTGTACTATTCATGAAAAAATTAAAAAATGTCACACAGTTTAACAACGCAAAAAAAATTAAATCGCGTAAATAATTTCTTTTAATCACCGTCTATAATTTTAACAAAAAAGTAAAGACGAATACAGATTCTTTATTCGCTTCTTTTAGAGTATTTTTTACCCTATTCTTACAGTTTTCCTGACGCAATGATTAATTTTTTACATGTTTTTTGTAAACCCTACAAGGTGTTAGAACACTCTATTCGATATGAACATTGAACACGGAAGCTTTTTCAGTATATGATTTATAATATCATAAACTTGCGGTAGCGCTGCAGAACTATGACCTTTCAATCTCACGTTCGAACAGTTTCCACTGAACGTGGAATCACAAATCCTTTTCTTTCCCAGGACCGTAATAAAAGCCACTCCACCTCACTTCTCTTTGAGACGTTAAACCTAATGACCCTTGACCAAAAGCAAGAGTAATAATTTTAGAATTAACCTTTAACAACTGTTTCATGTAACTCATGCAAATTTCTCGCTGTGTAAAAAGTAGTGTGAAAAGGTTGAGCAATCTGACAAGTAAGGTACACGTAAGTAACATGTATTTCACCCCCAAAACTTGTTTATTCCTAATATTTCAGCAATCGATTTAAATCGAATATTAAAGAATAATGTTAAGTGCAATTTTTTTAAAAATACAACTTTATTTTTCAATATTCTTTCGAATATTGAGGGTTGAATTTCATCCCCTAAATTGATTTTGGTCGATAAAAAAAAACACATGTCTCTTATTTTTTAATGTACTACAATATATTGCAGTATTATCAAAATCCTTATGGGACACCTTTCTTGTGAGTGTCAGCTTTACAGTGTTTCTATATATTTTTATTTTCCATGACGCAAAAAATGTTGTTTCATAAGAAAAGCTTTAAAGTCATAAGAAAAAGCTTTAGAATTCTAAGAACATTTTATTATTATTGGATATAAAGAAGAGAACTATGGGAGCAGGTGTTTTACCTTACGGTCTATAATGTCTAACTGTAACTAGATTATACTACTGACTGACCTAGAATCTTTATCTACTGCAAATACAATACATGCAATTTAAACAGAAAATGACAAACTCTTTACATCTTTGAAGCAGAACTTACAAATTTATAAACATTTCAATGCATATTTACTCATTTTCCCCGAATCCCAAATTAATTTTTAAAAGAATTCCATTAAAAAAATTCTAGAGCAGATTATTGCAGAACGATTTGAAAACATTTATAATTCTTATAATTTTTTTAAAATGACGTCTACAAATAATTGAATGATGTCGATTTGTTTGCAGTGCTTTTTTCTGTCGCGTATTGTAACATCCATATATTATCTCATTAGGACAGTGTGAAATGTAATGTCACATTCATGCATAAATGTACAAGAATAGCTTATTATAGTCGAGGTATGTTCACTTTCCATTAATTAGTATGATTTGCATCGGAGAAAGAATGTAATTGAATCAACTATGACTTATGGAAACATGAAATTATATACAATTAAAATAAAGACAAGCAAATCAAGAATGTAAAATTTTAAATGAAAGTTTTGTGTTTGAAAATATTATGAAATTAATTCATTTCCATGTTTGAAGTTGGCAGGAACTTTTGTATAATAGCTACATATAAAGAAACTTATATTAAAGTTTCGACAGCGATATCACCGACTTAAGAATATATCCTATGTGGTGCATAATTAATATTAATTCACGACTTTGTTTCCGTCACGCACGAAAGTGAAGTTTCCGACTTTAGACGTTAACGTGAGTTTGTATACGTAAAAGCGTGACTAAATGATAATTACGACCACCTTCGCGTTGCAAACAACGGATCACAGAATAGAAAAAAAATAAAATACCAGGTACAGAGGTTAAGCGCTGGCGTTTTAAGAGAAAGAAATAGCGAGTGCATAATAGTGGAGCCGAATATTTTTTGCCAAAAAAACAGAGCATTTATCACGCAACCGTTGCTTGATGAGAATTACACTAACAACGCATACATTCAAGTTTTCTCCACACAAGTTGTTCTGTAGTGAAAATGTGCATTGCTCCACAGAAATTCTGAAATTTTTACATATAGAAATATGGGAATACAATTTGATAAAAAAAGATCTGAGTAACGTTTAATTAAAATGCTTAAATTTCGATGCTTTATAATTAGAAACCCTTTTCTAGATTCTCCTTTCTAGACTTGAAAATTATATGTCATGGAAAAAAAGCTGACGGAACTTCCTAATTGGTTTTTGAAAATAAAAACTTTTTGGCAAATCAACTTTTTTCTAGAAAAGAAGGTTAATTAAATTGTTTAAATGCAACACTGTTTTATGAACGAAGAAGGCATTTAAAAAGCTTTTTTTTTACTAAAGTAAATTTGAAAGAAAAAAATGTGAATGTACTATCTTCTTGATATAAGATTAACCTTTAACATAGGCGTGTGATCTTTGAACTTTTATTTGAATTTACAAGTGTCTGGAACTAATATTTTTGAATTAATAATTACTAGTTTACAAGACGTGTGATCGAGACCAATAGAGCTCTGCTGAATAATGGCCCAAGATAATAACAAGCTGACTTCTAACAGTCTTTCAAGAAATTACGCCTTCCGTACTCGCAAAGCGTAATTTCCTCTTCTCTGCCTGAAAGGGAACGTCCATAACATAAAATGTTAGATTTTTTTAATTAAAAGGAGAGTCACTGTATAAAAAAAAGTACGATGCACCTTTTAGAACTTTCCCTACTATAGCTTTAAGTATTAAGCTCAGTTTTAATTACAAGCTGTGGCAAGTTAAAGTACACATAAGTTTAAAATTTCTTTCTTAAACTTCTCTCCTTTTTATTTTATTTGTTCGTAAAAATTAAAATCGCTCAGCACTTCTTATCCAGAATAATGGAGAAACCTTTCCATTATACCCATATTGTGTCAGCGGATACTTAATGGTAGACTTTTCTGTGTTAGTGTATAATTGAGGACTGAAAATTAACACCTAGTGACTAAAGTGAATTTTTCGATGAAGATGTCAGCCTTCTTTGTATATTTAATAAATAAGTAGCGTAGCAAATTTAGTTGACTAGAAGGGTATTATGAAACTTTAATAACTTAGGCAAAGGCGCAGGTAATATAACAACAGGGCAATCTTTGGAAGAGACAAATTAACGCATTTGTGTAATATAATATTTATTCTCTATAACGCTGATTTTTTATCTATTTCAGGAAAGTAAAAGCACCTAGAAATTTGGATAGGGTTTTTGGGGAGGGGGAGGGGCTGGTTTTGATCTCAAAACTACCAAGGACCCCACAAGGCGCATCATCTTTCATTACTTAACTTCTATTACGAAAAAGATGTAGTATTAAATCGAAAATAGATTCTCGCAATACCGAAATCTGAAGCCATAATCTCTTTTCACTCATTGATTGGATTTATATTTGCCGCCTGTACTTGAAAATCGAGATCAGAGCTGCCAACTTATTTTAAAGAATTTTAAAAGAATTTTAAATGAGTTTCAAATCATTGAAAATTTTTGTTGAGTATTTTTAAGTTAATGGGTTTTAAAAGAATTGCAGAGAATTTTTCAAGAGCTTTCACAAGGTTTAAAAAATGTCAGGACATCTTTAAACGATTTCAAGAGATTTTTGGGAATTTGAAGAGATTACAAGAGATATCAAGTGATTTTAAAAGATATTTAAAAGAATTTAAAAGAATTCCAAGATTATCAAGTAATTTCAAAACATAAAAAATATTTTTAGATTTTTTAAATCTGTCAAATCCTCGAAATTCTATGGATTCAATGGTTTTATTGCCTCGTCAGAATCCTAATTTAGATAGGGTTGAATGGGTCAATTTCTGTACGGTTGAGTTTTGGAAAATGTCCAGAAATCACTAGAATTCCCTAGTTCCTTCAGTTCATTGGCTTGGAATTGATTGCCTGTGAAATAGCACTGAGCTGTGTTTCATAAATAGGCTAGTGGAAATAGTGGAAAATCTTCGACAGACGCTGCTCTGCTATATCTTTTTTTATTCAACACCCTCAGCTTCTTCAATCCCGGTCCATCTCCATTCCAATTTTCTCCCCAGAGAAGAAATGTTTTCTGCCTCTAGTATAACTTTTGACATGAAGGTTTTTTGCGACATGTCGAATGGTAGAGGATAAACTATGAACTTCCTAGGACGAATATTTTACCTTGGGCAGTTATGTTAATATAACATAAATTTTAAAATATCGAATGCCGAGCGATTTTAATAATCATCAATATTTAAAGTGGCCATATGAAAACGAAACATGTAGCTTGAATTAGAAAAGGTAGTTATATTTTTAAAATACACCACTTTAATTGAAATAAATTATCCAATAATTAAATTTCTTTCTCTTTTCTGCAAGAAATAGAATTTAAACTCAATTAAGTTTTTCCAAACAAACAGTTGATTGAACCAATTGAGTTATAAATTATAAATTGCTCACTTATATTCATTCATAACAGTAAAATTAATAAATCAATTTACGTGTTTACACAAATTCGATGACAAAGAATGATTTCTCTTAATTAATATATCTTTATTTTAGTAAAGTGCGGTAGTAATAAGAAAGGAAATTGCTGAATAATTTCGTAAATACGATATGACCTTTTGTGCGAACCGAGGAAATTATCCAAGCCAACTTTTTACATGTACCTCAATGGAGATGTTATCCCTCAAGTTGGGAGGGTATAAATCGTGACAATGTTGATTGCAAAAAATTCCGCACGTAGCTTCGAGTAAAGATTGCATCGTTCATTTACTAGAACGCTCGACGTGTTTTGATAAATCGTGGAAAGGCACCATACTGTAATTATTAAAAAGAGTGAAATATTGTAGAAGATCAGAGATGAAGTGTAAACTTATGATGCAGATCAAGCTTACAATATTTATAAAATATTTATCGATTGAGTTTCTTTATTTTACTAAAGATTTAGAAAAAATGGCAGGGCTGCGAAAGATCTTAACCAGTTTTCAATTAATTAGCGCCTCAATTTTAAGGAAAATTAATGCATGTGGGTTACATGTAATTACAGTACTAACCTGAATATAGGAAAGACTTAGTGAACACCGTTTTTCATCAGCGAAACGGGCCTTGATTAGGCTTCATTATTTTAAGATGGTATGAAGATATGAGTTAAGTAGCCTAAAATGGAAACTTATTTTCTCAAATCTTAGAACTCATTTCGTTCTAACGTAAACCTTATGCTCGACTTTTTCTATTGCACGAAAAACAGCTAATACCTCTTATTGCAAGGAGTGATTTTAACTGCAGTAGTAAAACAGTGAGGGTGCAAAATTTACATATTAGGTGGGAAGAAGCTTGCACGTAGAATAACAACCTTAGTTACAACGCGTAGGGCATGAATGAGAAGGGTTGGAACAGAATATTCATGGAATACGATAATTTGCGAAACTTTTCATTGCGCACGTTGTTTGTTGAAATTAAGAGTAATATACTCTCCGTTTTGAGTAACCTTTTCCAAAGTAAACTTTTGAGAAAGAGAATTTGGTGGAAAACGAAAATTGTATTGTGGTTGAAAGATGGAAGTCTTTTGATTAAAATCTCAGATAATAAGAGAATAAATAATGGTAAGAATTAAGTTGACAGAAGTGCAGAAATGAGGTAAAGGAAACTTGATAGAAGGTGAGTGGTTACGTGCTGAGAGTGGTGTAATATGCTTTAATTTCCTGTCAATAATTACAAACCTGTGCTGAGCTTGTGCCTTTCCACGACATACGTAAAAATACGTGTTCAAGTATGCATACTTGAGGATTTTATGAAAGTACCAATACTCCTAGGGTATATATGCATACCATAATACTTTCGAATACTCTCTCTCTTTGCACTGTATACACTGTAATTTTCGAAGAGACATATATATACAGTTACTGTTTGCGTGCGATCTGAGCTCTGTTGATTTAGTAATAAAAGCGAAAACCAGGGATAAAATTGAGCAAATAAAAAATATATAAGAATATATAATAATAATTAGGGTAAACTGACCATTACTGGGACAACGTAAAAAGTATATCTAATACTAGGACAATATTAAATATCGTTGAGTATCATTTATATTCTAACACAAATCATAAAAGTAGAAATTTTCTACTTTTATTAATTTTATTATATTTAAAATAAAAGAAAACAAAGAATATTATTATTATAACAGTATTATTAAAATTAGGTGCATTGCATTTGATGAAAAGTAGAAGAATTGATAATTATGAGGTACTGCAGAATACATATATTTATTTTATTACGCCTGACATCAATGTTTGAAATTGCAACAATGTTCGCAGTTCCCAGTGACATGCCAACGAGTGACATTCTGTCGTGATTGGTTAGCCGCGATAATCATTACAGGCCAATAAATTCAAACCAGTGGCCGAGGCGCGAGGGTGAGAAATGCCACTCTAGTATGACATTATCAGATCGACCATCATTTTTCCGATAATTCACCAGGGCGGGCGTCCTGCTAATGGACGAATTGTTTACTTCCAAGTGCTATCTTGTGATTACCATCTATATTATATTATATTTTTATTTTTCAACAACCACTTCAAAGCGATCATCACTGAACACCAAACATCGATAACGAAATACTTAATAAAATACGGTGATCGACTCTATAATATCTAGTGTCCTTTATCTCCATTTTAAATGTTTAAATTGATAATGATGAGAGCCTGTAAAATTGTAAAAAGCTAATTAAATAAACATGAGTCTTGTCAAGAAGAGACTTTTGATTAAAAGGAATATAAAATTCTATGAAGAGAATTATGAAAGTCCAAGGTTTTTTTTCCATTCATATTGCATAAAGAATTCTGAAAGTCAATGGTGAGAACATTGGGTTTCACCCGAATGGCAAAGTACACTTTTGTATATTCACCGATGTACTATATCAAGTCTCGATGGGAAAAAGATTCTAGGAAAGTTGTCACCAAGATAAAGATGAAAATCTTGTTATGGCAAAACATCAGAAACTGACTGGATTTGCGGATAAAATATGAGTCCGTTATCTTGTCTTGGTGTATAGAAAAGCGGCCCCAGGCACCCCTTGAGAAACTCTTACTGTGATAACGGAAGTTGCAATCCTGGTCATGTTTCCCGCGACTCTTGGAAACATCACACGAAATCGCACTCTGATCTAATTTTACCTCTTTTGCCACAACAACCAACAAAGAATTTCCTTCACTAGACCATGAATTTTACATCTAGTTTCTCAGAATGTGAAATAATACACCTTCCTTTCGAAAAAATGTATTAAATTATTAAATTATTGCTGATGACTATATTTTACCATTTTACTATTTTTGGCTAGCATGTCATTAGGTAATTGTATAATCCCATTAATAAATTAGAAATGACCCAACGGATTTCCGAAACTCCCTCAGGATTCAGAACCCATGTCGTTGCCAGTTATGCAATCAATAATATAATAATTTGAATGACGTGGGGACGCAATTCGATGCATCGAAGATCGATGACTGTCAAGTTAAATAATTCTCAAGAAAGTAGAAAGACATGAAATATTTCCCTGAATTATTAAAGAAGAATCTGACTCCATCTCTTCCTTATTTTATGGATGTAATTCAAAGTTTTAAATCCACTATTTATTATACCGAATATTTTTTAAATCAGGATGACATTGATCCTGATTTTCTTAAATCCATTTTCTTGGCATTTTTAACTTCCCTTGAACAATTATTGATAATTCTCCTGCAAAGATACCAAAAGAAACTCGAGTATATTGCAGTCTATAGTCTTCTCTTGAAGATGTCAGTCTTGGAAATTCCATTGTGCCTAAAAGTGGACAGAGGTAGTAGAAATTTGAACAAGTGTTTGATGTCAAAAGGGTCAAGGGTGATTAGAAAATGCTCAAGTCAAGAAATGGAGGTCAATAGGATTCACGTGCGGAGTTACTCAAAGCAGTTTGAATGCCTTTATCTGCAATCAGTCTTCAGATATATATAGATATATATATATATTTATATGTATATGGCGGCTTTCATGTCAAGTGAACCCACCTTTGAAACCGATGTCATCCGATTGGGCTCAAACTTGCATAAAGTTTAGTCCTCTTGGGCAGTAATTACCGAACCAAATTTAAACAAAATCGGTCAGAAACTTGCCGAGTTAGAGGGAGTATAGAATTTTGACATTTTTGACAAAAAAATTAGAAAAAATCTGCACTTTCTTCTGCAAGATAAAGTTTTATATATTTTCAATTGTTCAATGTTCCGAC
>JAUESI010000036.1:7886620-7899159 GCA_032275145.1 Synergus laeviventris
AGTTCTACACTGAAATATTGTATACTTGTTCATTTTGCAAGTAAATTAATCCAAAAAAATGAACGAATTTGACAAAATCATCTGCTTGCAATTTTTTGAATTGCAATGAATTTTGAGTGCACCCTCAAGAAAAAAAATATTTTTCTGATAAATATATTGTCAACAAACAATTTTTTAATTTTGCTGGAATAATTTACTTACAAAATTACAGGTTTAGAATATTTCGGTATTTCTTCTGACTGTGAAAACTCGATACTTTCAAGAATGTAATACAATTTACCAAAAATGATGGATACTTCAGAGTTTAGAGTTTTAGAGGCGGATATTCGAAAATTCGAAGGATACATTTTTTTAGCTCAAGGTATAAAGACTCTAAAGAAGAGTAAAATAAAATTCTCAGTGCCAAGAGAAGAAAATATGTTATAGTTCTGTAAGAAATCGTCAGCAGTTCTGCGAAGAAAAGCTTTCATCTCAAGAAATCGTCGACAGTTGAATTTGCTTGTAGCTTCTTTGCTAAAAATTACCTGAGTCTCTGGGTAATTGAGAAATTTTCCTCTGGGGAACTCACCAACGAGATTGAAACGAAAAGAATGTGTTTCAGATGTAATAACCTTATTATTTTTCCACAAATAAAGAACCCTGCAATCGAGGTAAATACGGTAGAGTGCAATTTACGTTTTAATAGCTTCATTAAAAATGAAAATTTGAATACCAAAACGACTTAAGTGCCTTTATAAAAGTGCATAAATAATCTTTTTATATTCTTTTTATTTATATTAACCGTTAATTCATTCATGCCCACTCGAATCACACAAATAGACAAATGTGTTTTTTGTTTGCAAATGATTGCAACTTGAAGCAGTATTAATAAACCCAATTTGATGTCTGTCGAACTGAGGCTTTGAATACAACATGTAATAGAATTATGTCCTATATTCGATTGTGGTGAATGGGACAAGGGCCATTGAGTTCCTGTCATTATAATCGAAACGACTTGACTTTTTGACTTTTATGCTGGCAAAGTATTGGGAAAATATTTTTTTTTAGTAGCAAAAAATGCATATGAAACAATATAAATATATTGGAAATTCATAATTATTTTTTATGTATTTTATAATTGTATTGAACAGTTTTCAAACTTCTTTAAAAGATTGAAGAATGTTTTCTTCCTGTAGATTTCGATTCTGTTATTTTATGAAAAAAGTTTCACCTTATGTTTATAAAAAAAGAATTATATTTTTATTATTTAGATTCTCTGATATGAATATAATAAAATATTTCATCATCTTTTTGTTTTTCGAATTCTTTGCTTTAGAAGAAAATGTATTTATCTTATGCTCCTAGTTGGGGATAGCAGCCACAATATATATGCAAATCCTGACTGAGGATGCCGTATATAAACGACCGAGGTAAATATCGATCTAATGGTCGATATTTTTGTTTCCCTTGGAATAATTTGAACGATAACGTGTTAGGGTTCAAGAAACTGCACTATAATTTCCAGTGAAGGGAAGTAATTAGTTAAAATTAACTAGTTACTGTAACTAGTTACTTTTTATTGGTAATGATGATAATAATGAAGTTACTTTTGTAAATAGATAACGAATATCAAGCCTTGAATACATTGAAAAAGTTTTTTAAATATCTCTAGTGTTTGAAGAAGAGAAGAAAAGACAATTTGTACTATTATTGTCTGGTTTTTATCGTGGTTCTCTTTTGGATTTTTAAAATAAAAGTTCGACACATTTTGAGCGATATATGGTAGTAAATTCAAAAATATCAAGTTTTGGATAAAGAAAAGGTCGAAGGTCAGGTCGTGTGCATTTTATAAATTCGTATTCTCTAAAACATTGTAGAAAAGTCGGACAACCTAAGCTGTTAGAGTTATATAGTACATTCTCGAATTTACATAAAACTACGAAACTTTGGTTTCCAAGTCCGATATCATTAACTCAAAACTAGGACAGGACCCGAGTGAGAAGTGAGAGGTTGTGTTTGTCATAC
The DNA here is from genome assembly GCA_032275145.1 of Synergus laeviventris. Lineage (NCBI taxonomy): Eukaryota > Metazoa > Arthropoda > Insecta > Hymenoptera > Cynipidae > Synergus > Synergus laeviventris. The sequence continues at coordinate 7,888,625 of JAUESI010000036.1, forward strand.
GAAGCTGCTCAAATGAATTTTGGCTCATAACTACCACTATATATTACTCAAAATCCCATAAATTTTGATAAACATTTTTAAAATACTGTGAAATTCTTTAATATTTCTAAAATTTCAATCAATTTTGTAAACTTTGTAGCAAAATAGTTTTGACAATGAAAATAATCTGAAGATAGTTTTCAAATTCGACAAATTTATGCAAATAGCACAAGTTCCAAAAAAATCAACCACTTATATTTTTTTCAAAAAGTACGTCAATTTTTCTAGTTTCTGTATTTTTAAATTGGAATAATTTCTGCTTTTTTGCATGTATAAATAATTTCAAGATTGAATTCAATCTCAATTCTCCATCGGTACATTCTTGCATTAAAATTCAACATTTTAATCCAGTAAATTTCAATAATAAACGCCTGTCAACAAGTTAATTAAAAGTAAAAGCAGAATCTATAATTTAACTTCAGATCCAAACGAGAGACAAAATCAGATTAAACAGGTAGTCATTTGTTAATTTCGTTCCTAGCAGAAACCAATCTTTTTAGACGGATTTCCTGAAATTAAGGAAATGCATCTGACATTCAATTAAATGCACTTTGAAAAATGAAGATGCAATTTTACCTTTTTACTTCGTTACATACATACGTACTAGCAGTGTACTTCGTTTACTAATTCACTTTAGCAGCATCTTACTAATTCAAATTGAGAGTAAATTTTTAGAAGCTTGCTATTCTTACGGAATATTCCGTATAACTAGCAAATATAAACAAAAATTAACAAAAAATTTTCTCAGAAATAGTTCATTCTCTACTGTTCTTTTTAATGTCTTATTTTTTATTATTAATTCAAATTGGTAATTTTTTTCGCGTACAATCTGAGTTTTCTGAGGGAATTTACTCCTGTTAAGCAGTGAGCGAATGCACATCGATAATAATCTGGCAAAGGGAGCGTTGCACTTGACAGATAAATTAAGGTTGGCATGATTTAATGCAAGGATGAGGTTGATCGATGCTAACCGGAAACGATATTCATTTTAGCTAACTTTTTACTTTCTGTTTACTTACCTTTTGCACCCCCTTCATCTGTGAAAGAAGTCCGATTAAAAGTTGGTGTAGGGTTCATTGAAATTGGAGGTAACATTTAAATCCGATAAGTATTATATCTAATCTACTATAGCTGTAAGTAAATGTGTGGAACTCCTGAAAGTAGTAGTTCAGACTCTCCTTGGATTTGTTCCACAGAGTTAGCCAAAGTCCTCATTACTGCTAATAGCGAATTTCGCTCGACTAATTGTTTTCGTGATAAGACAATAGATTTTAGTTTTATTTATCCTCCTGTCTTCCAATTAAAATTTAATTATTTTCACACTTTTAATGAGTTTTATAATATTTGTCCGCAAGTTTTGGATGGAAATTTTGAGTTAATATTTCATTTTTAAATTTGCTCTGTAAAAGCAAAGGTCGGAATAAATGAAATAGATAATTTTTTGCAGCTCATTCGAACCATTATTTTAAACTTTTTACTGTTTAATACATCACAGTTTTTATCGTTTAAAAATTCAAAGTGGAAACACGCTTGAACTTATTCTTTCTTTAAAATTGTTTTTGCAGGAAAGCGAGTTTATTTTTGTTTTGGAGCATGCAAAGTTTATTGTGTTATTCGCTTCACGAAAATGCATATACCATACGTACGTGATAGGCAAAAAGTCGAGGTTTCTAAAGAACGAGAGAGTGTCTTAAAGCACTGAGAGTTTTATGAAAATATAAAAAACAGAAGTGTAAGATGGTACATGTAAGTGAAAATGAATGGAAAATATGTTAGAGAATTTTACTATCAATTAGTAGTTGTCTACAATCACTCGTGCAAAAATTTGGGATGGGGTTCTGGTGGGGCTCTGGCCAGTTTGTCAAAGTTCTAGTGTGGTCCTTATCTCAAAACTGGTAAAAATCCCAAGTATGGAAAATTGGCCAATGCCCCATCAAGATTAAAAAACTATTCTGGATTAATTATTTCTAATATTTGCTTACTTAACAAGGTAACTTTCAGAAAAAATAAGAATATAAAAAAGAGGTAGTTTTAAATCCTAAATAGATTCTCTCAATCTCGAAATCTGAACCCATAATCTCTTTTTACCCATTGGTTGGATTTCCATTCGCCGGCTGTACTTGAAATTCGAGATCAGGCAAAGATGTCTAAATAATTTCAAAAGACTTCAGGGGATTTTCAAGTTTTTAAAGTAATAGTAAATGATTTCAAGAAAATTTCTCAGGTTTCAAAGATATCAATATTTTCTACGAAATTTGGAGTGATTTTGAAGAATTTCAAAAGAATTCAGATGAGTTTCTAGTAATTGAACATTTTTTTTAAGTATTTCTTCAATACCCTGTTTCATTATCAACTTGGAATTTAGTTAAATTCTCATAGAATGCATTTAATTTCTATTCTGAAAGAAATAGTGCAAGTAAACTGAGTAAGTAAACAATTCAACAAGTGGTTGGGTAATTAGTGTCGACATCCTTATAATAATGAAGGTCCTAATAAACTAAACATCCTTGAACTTCTTAATCATTAAAATCGTCTTTGTTGTCGCCTTCTTTCAAGTTAGTTCCACCTATAACTTGAAGCTTTAAACAAGTTTAAAGAAAATTATTATATGTTAAGCCCCGAGGAAAAACCGGAAACTTTCCATTTTTCAAGAAATCTCTCTGATATTCTCGTCTTCTAGTATTCTTTCTCGGCGCTAAAAGGAAACGTTGACCTCTGACCCAATTAATGTCTCGTCCAACTGAAGTTACAAAAAGTGTCTGCGAGACTTGGAAACTTGTGAAAAGCTCTGCAAAAGTACGGCAAGACGCGATGGTTCCACGTTTCATAATTTATCATAAAAAATGGGCTGGGTACAACTTTAAAACTTCGTAATAAAACGTGACACAACTATTAGGAACTTTGAGGATCATCTATAGCAGAATATTTTCCTGACATAATTGATGTGTAATTACGCACATAATCTTATTCCCTAATCAGCAATGTTTTTAATTTACTGTAAGAAAGAACGCAAAGATAAAATATCACAAGATTGGAAGATATTTTTGATTAATTTTAGAAAAAATATATTCAATTTCGATTTCAATTCTAAAGAAAATTTAAAAATGTATATGTACACCTGGACTTTAATCCAAACCAGTAGACTTCTCAGAATTCTAAAATCTTGATCTTTCATACCTTCTTTTTCATGGGAAATATAAAAAAACCTTTCAACATTCATTTTCTTTCAACATTCGGATTTTTTTTTGATTTCCGCCCCTTTCAGAGAATTGTATTTCTTTTCTCTCCTTCTGTAGAGAGAATGCTTTCACTTTGCTGTTTTACTTCCTTTTTATTTTTCCTTTATGTTACCCAAGCATTGTTATTTTATTACTTTTATTGTTTGAACAATTGAGCTTGAAAGTATACCCCTACCCCCTATAACTCGAGTTTGAAGAGGAACACACGTCCAATTTGCACAATAGCATATCGCTGTACGGCATGCGATGTATGCTCGACTATTTACCGTGTCGTTGCAACAATCGTTCGTCGTTCCATTCTCTTACGTATGTTATAATAGGTATAGGGATAGGGATAAGGATAGGGATAGGATATAGATATGCATAGAGAAGTAGTAGTTCTCGTTACCTCATTTTCTACAATGCACGCGAACCGGAACACCGGCAAACATCCTCAGGATACGCGATTTATTCTTCAAATAGGATCAAGAAACGAATACGTCGATCTAATAACAATGAATTTTGATTGCCCGACTGTTTGTAAATTATAAAATTTCATGTCAAGCAAATCTTTTTGTCGAGAAAACCATTTTGTGGAGAAGATCATTTTGTAGGGAAAATCTTTTTGTAGAGCAAACACAAACTCTGGTATGTGTTGTATCAAATGTGATTTGATTGTACAGCATAATTCCTCGCTAGGATAATTGTTCTATTTATAATTTAACTCGTTTGCCTTCATAGATTTTGTTTTTAGTGATATAGCTTTGAAGTAATCACATAATTAAATAATTACGAGCACACTTAGTGCCGTGAAATTTTTCAGCATTTCACGTTTTCAAATATTAAAGTCTTTAAAGCTGAACAACCCGTGAAGAAATCGCCAGGCTTCGTATATGTAATTTTCTAAATTAGTAACATTAGCTTCAAATAAAGTGTTTCCTAAATTCAACCTGTAAATTCTCTCGGTTTAATCCGGCTAACTAAGCTAAGCTGCTTCTTTTAAACTGTATTTTTTTATGAAAAAAAAAGATGGACAACTTTCACTTAGAAATAACTTCCAGCAGCATATCAGCCACTTTTATCCTGAATATAATTAGTGTCATTAATGCAGTGAATTCTGAGTTCGTAGCGGTGACTACAGTCCAGTCACGTGACGGACAACTAATGAATTCTTGTGGTTTGGCAGCAAACGATGGAACTTGTTTTGAAAGCTTGCAGAATTTCACCATACTTGGTACTTCGACGTAACGTATAGGAAGTACGCTTACATACAAAGTCCTTTGTACCTTTTGTAGGATAATAATGATAATATCGTCAGCTGCCTTGTCCCTTTCACCTGTGAAACTTTCAAGTTAGGAAAGTTCCCCATGGCTTCAGAAATTAATGTAGTAAACTAATTGAGAAGAGAAAATTATTTGCGCAGCTTAAGGATGTCCTGATAATAGAATGATAATATTATTCTTCATACCTTCGCACTTTAACAGAAACGGATGAAAGTAATGAATTAAACCGTGCGAACAAAAAATAATGCAGCAGAAGAGACACGATTTACATACTTCTTTTTCTTGATACTGAGGAATGCATTTTCTTTGTCACAATGCGTAGGTGAATTCCATGGAGTATATATATGTGTAGTGTGTACATATGTAGGTTTTAAGGAAAACAGCGAGGTCAAGCCGATCAGTAGCAGGAAGACCTTGACTCAGTGGCCGAGCCAACGGCGCAGACTCACTCATAATAACCCCTGGCTTGGTTGTACTACTGCTGGTTACTATTACTACTTACTCTTCCCCTTCCTTGCACGTGCATAACATCGTTCAACTGCCTACGCAATTAATTAATGAATACTTTTTATCAGAACGAAAGATCTTATCTTTATATTTTCACTTGACACAAGTGCTTCTACAGAAGCTGCAATAAAATAACGAAGAAGATTCTGCTTCAGGACATTTATTGATTTTCCAAGACCAAACCATTCAGCATATATATAGTACATGCCAATTCGAACTTTGTAATCATAATTAATCACCGATATTATCTCAATAGAATTTGATTAACTATTATTTATTTCTTCTTTTAATTACAATATCTGACAATGTTTAAATCGATTTCCGAAATTTTCGGTGGCTCTCACTGGTGGAAAACTGTTCGATACCCAATCAAGAATAAAAAACTATTCTGCATTCATTATTTGCAATATGTGATTATTTAACTAGTTAATTCCCTCTCTTTACCCATTCTTTGGATTTCTATTCGTCGTCTGTACTCTAAAATTCAGATCAGAACTACCAATTGATTTTAATGAATTTAAAGCGATTTCAAAAAATTTCAAGCGGTTTTAAGGAATTTTAAAAAATTCAATAAAGTTGACAGATGAAGCAATGTTGAAATCGTATATAATCACAAAATTATATATATATTTGTTTATTTTCCAATGTATAAATATAACTATTTTATCATATTAAGGTGGGAATACCAGTGTAAATTGTGTTAATGAGACATTACTACTAGAACATTGCCCTATAAATCCCTAATATTATTCAAACCATTTTTATTGAAAATAGAAATCACGATTAAGGACTAGTCAAAATCCCATTTTAAATGGGGCTAAATGGTGCAATTTCTGCACTGGACATTGTTTGAATTAATCCCGAGTTTGCAAACATCACAATTAAAGCGTCGAACAATGATAGTAAAGATTCCTGTTGAAATTAAAACAGATTGAAATCCATAAATTGAAATTCTAGTGTAAATGAATGAATATTGTATAGCAACGGCTTGGCAAAGAGCCATCCATTCATTACTGAATCGAAGTCCAAGAATATATAAAATTAATGCTAATGCCATTGATGACTGAAATTTAAACACTTAGTTTCCGTACTTTCAAATATCAAAAAATTACATATGAACTAAAGTGACTTATTACACTTTTTTCTTTCGACCTCCACTTTTCCTATACCCCGATCAAATTCTATCTTCCCCAGTTTCCATAAATTCGTTTCAGAAGAGGCAATAATATATGTAGAGATATTTCTTATCGATTCATATTGGAGTACGTCATCATATGCATCATTAAATGTACTGGACATCGACTTTTTATAACCTTATTCACACGTGCGTTCTATATAAGTTCTGAGAAAATTTTCGCGTTTTGATCGGAGTCAATGCATAATATAGAGGGTAAATTAAGGACAGACCACGACCTTCATCCGGACGTAGTAAACCGTATATATTACAATAATCTATCGGGGTTCGTGTCAAACACTTATTTCATGACCTTCTCGAGAAAAAAAATTAACTTTCATTCACTTTAAGAATTACATCATTCGCATCCGCTTTCTGATATCGTCCCCATAATTTGGCATAATCATTTCAATTTATAAATTGTGCACAGCATACGATTATCATAAATTTCATTATCTTAATAAAAATATAGTCATTCAATTATTTTCCCTTTTAAATATTTTAACTTTTCTCATAGCATCAAGTTGAAAACCACACAAAATGCACAAAAAAATTTTTTTTATGTTTCTCGAGAATTCGTGATTTTCGTTGGTACAGAAAGCTAATTTAGGTATAATTATTACAATTCGTGGCAAATTATCAAGTAGACTTTTTGGCATGCCAAACCACAGGCAATTTTCAAGGATAGCAAGTGTCTATATTAGAGTCCAAATAACTGTACTTAACAATTTAATTCGCGATCGTGATTAAATATCTTCGTGCTTAATGAAGTAATAATTTCCAGACGTGTTATCATGGTATTAAAGTGATTGTGTATCACTTACATTAATGCCACAGCTTATGAAATTATTATGCAGTCATTTTTCACGATTTAATTTCTCAATTTCTTCAATTCTAATACACTGAAAATAAATTTGTGTCACAATAAAAGTTTCTCAATTAAAATATCCACGGTAAATGATTATATTTCGAATTTGTTTACAATTGGTCTTAATTGGGAAGATTTTCTCATCCATTAATTGCCCTTTTTAGCGTATGTTAAAAAATAAATAGTCATGCAAACCACGGTAAATAATTCTGCATTACGAGTATGAAATTCTGTTAATGATAGTTATTTTATGGCCAAAGGAAAATGCGCAAACTCTGGCAGTAGTAAGTGGCCGTTTTAGTCGGACAGTAGAAATGTCGCCTATAGCCAGACAATATAATGGTCCTAACTCGTGCACCTCATTTAAGCTTGCACAGCTAGCACTGTTAGTCACATTTACCACTAGTATAAGTTTATATACCTTATAAATGTTCATTAACCTAACGACTTATACATGTATGTATTTCTGTGCAGGATTATTGAGAATGTGAGCGACTAAAACAGCGCAGATGCCCAGCAAGGCTCGGCCTCGACGAGAGTGGTCTCCTCAGTCCCCTATAGATGTCTTGTAAGTACATGTTTTAATTGCAATTTATGATCGAACGGTCTCTTATGATTTCTGCTTTTAACTGAACTCTGATAGAGATTTATCATCTTCATTGAACTCGTCATTACAGTTATCTGTTTTGCCTAATTTTCATCTTAAATTTGCATTTTTCAAACATCTAGACAATTTTCATAATCTGCAGAATCCTTAAAAAATAACATTTCAAGTTTTATTATAATGGGCTGGGATTTCTATGCTTTTGTCCGAGCTAGATTACCCTTTCTACTTATGTCTGACCCTGAGTATCCTTTTCTACTTAAACTCAAAAGTTTCACTGCTTCTCACATATCATTTGTATAATTCTGTCTAAAATTCTCTTGGAATACGTAAACTTGTTTCAAATACCTATCCCTTGCTCCAAATCTCTTTTCCTTTTCCAATTGAGTCCCGCGTGCAGAAATTTTAATAGGGCCTGATAGGGTCCTAGCCAATTTTCACTAGTTCTAATTTGGTCCTGATCTTTGCAGAGCTCGTTTCGATAATTTTAATAATTAAATTATGTTATGCAGCAAAAGCTGTTATTTATAACAGATCTATAATATTCACTTCTCATGACAGGAATAGAAGTATTTATGTATGTGCATAACTATTCAATAGCCATTTTTAAAGTTTGATTTAATACTCCATAAAATAAAATGATTCATTTTAGTAATCTCTGACAAATTCCAACACTTATTTATAAGAAACTGAGAATGAATAAATAAATGGACAACTAACAAGCTGTGTTACTGCATGCAAGGGTTATTAGCTTTTATCGTCATAATACAACATTTGGTTAATTAGCTCGCAAACAGCATTAAAAAAAGAGGAAAAATCCGCACGCGAAGTGGGCCGTCTTCCCACCTTCTGTTTTTACTTTTTTACTACAATTTTACATGCCCAATTAGGAAAACATCGGCAAATCCTGAAAGTCTTTTCCGCGTACTAGCGACATGGAATTTTGGATTGTTTTGATTATTCTGGGTCACGCTAGAGACTTCGAATCTTCACGCTGATCGAACCTTTCAGATAAAGATACAATTAACTAATTAAAGTTTCTGTTAGAGCGATATGTATGACGGGGGGGGAGAATCGCTACTTTCCACAATGGCCTTCTAATTGAAGCGGTCCTCTAGATAAGGTCTTCAATTTTAACGCAGCGAACATGGCACCAAGTCACGAACTAGTTTCGACCTGTACACGTAATAAAACGTAATTCAAGTGGTGTTTTACACTTGCCACGCCCTGATCGTGACACCTCACAAGATGGCGCTCTTCCTGCTTTTTCAATAATTAATTTATCGGCATTTCGAACTATCTCGTTATATTTTATTATCGAAAATGTACTCAATTTAATTATATAAAAGCAAGATTGTTAATTAGAATTATTTTATTGAACTCGAGAGTGTAAAGTTTCACTTGAATACGCAGATGTAGAATAACGTTCGTGATTATATTGAATCCTTTGAGAAAATAATTTCCTCCGTATAAGTCAGTCAAGTCCGTCTGTATGTCCTTTCAAGTACAAGTTTTTAAAGTTGAAGTCATACTTGAAGAAAGATTTAATTAGGAAAACGAATTTATTTATTGCAACTGTTTGGAATACGGTGACTATTAGTGGCGGATTTATATATAGGCACCAGTGATTTAAAGAAATTTCAAATATATTCAAAAAGGTTCCAAGATTTTGAAGTAATTTGAAAACAAAAAATGTTTTTAGATTCTTTAAAATCTGCTAGATCTCTTGAAATCCTTCTAATCTTTTTAAAACTCTTTAATGTCTAGCTATTAAAAATTATGAAAAAATATAATCATAAATTGTATAATAATTTTCATGACAACCTGTTTAAAGTTCTCAGAAATATATCTGTATTTGTCAACAATATACATTTCTAGTTAATTTTCTAAATATTTTCATTGAAAATAGAAATAACTACCTGAGCCTCGTCAGAACCTCATTTTAAATAGGTCTAAATGGGGCCATTTCTGCTTGGGTATGAGCTGAAAGCTTTTAAGAGGTTTAACATTTTTTCTATATGGCTCTACTTCCGAGGAAGCAAATTTTCATGAAATCGAACAGTGTAGTTTGAACGAACTCCACCAGTTATTCAGAGCAAATAAATGTTTGGCGTCATGCCGAAAACTCAATAAATATTCCGCGTGGTCATACATCGATTGAACCGTGACGATTTAGATGCAAAAGTTTATTTTGCTGATGGATAGGCAAATTCACTCGTTGAATCAATAAACCACTTGTCGGTCACTAGTTTCAGGAAAATTCAACCATATTTTGAAGTGTACTACTGAAAAATTGTATCTATTGGATTGAATAATTTTTTAATTACATATATTTTTGACAGAAATAATGACCAGTTTTGTAGAGAATGTTGAAGAATTTAGTTGAGACAGAGAAGGAGAAAGCAAAAATTGGCCTGACTATCGAGAGTAGAGAGTTGATTGTCTGTCGCGTGATTGCCTTATCTATCCCGGGGCTCCCTGCATGAGGGTTGAATTATAGTTCCAACAAGAGCAACGAAAGTCTTCCAAGCCGGAGGTGCAACTCGTAGGTACACTATCATGTATAACACACGCGAATACCCGTCTAAGCAGCTGCAGTTTGGAATACTATACAGTTATACTCTACAATAGAATCTTATATACTCCCACAGATCCATTTTGCACACGCTATACCTTCTCACGTGAGGATACGTTCCAGACTTAAAATTAAAATAAACTAAAAAACTTAATTGCAAACCACAGTTAATTGATGTTAGAACGGTGAGTTTCAAAACTGATATTTTATAATATAGCAAAATTATACAAAGATCTTGCAGATGTCCTTTTGGCAAAGCCCATTTTA
>JAUESI010000036.1:7911928-7926359 GCA_032275145.1 Synergus laeviventris
ATAAATAAATAAATCATGTATATTGACAACTGTATTTATTGCATTTATATTTATATTGATATACATTTGTTTATTTAATATATCGTTTACTATAACCTGTATACCTATGTATAAAATTTCAAAGCCATATAATTCGAACTAATTTTTTGTTTCATCAAAGATTTCACATCAACAATTAACAATATTATTGTTTACAAAAAAAAAAATTTTTCTAAGTAGAAGTCTGAAATTTTAGCCTAATGTATTTATTACTTAAAATAACTCAGTATTGAATAAGTTTGAATGCAATAATTTCCTTCATTTTGTAAAAAAATGAGATTAAAATTCTAATATTCTTTTCTTGATTCATAATTTCTGTGTCGCGTAAGTCTAAAATTTCTTCTAGATTAAAAATTGGATCATAAAAAATCATTTGATTTTAAGTTTTAAATCTACTATATAAATATTGATAATAATGTTAATTTAAATTGTTACGAACAAGATTCTGACTGTATCGAATTGTCAAATACAAATTTTCATAGTAGGTTATTTACAAAAGTAAAAATGATAAACGTCATTTCATATAACTTGCTTTACAATTTTTATCGTGGAAAACTTTATGACTAAAAGTTATATTATCAATAAATTTATTTATTTGAAAGTCATAAATTCTCAAGTTCAAGATAGTGTTTACAAATTCTGTAAGATTTTTTTAGAAAATAAATAATTTTACGAGATTGTCTTGATATTGCTTGAAATCTCGAGTCTTGATGTTGTCAGAGAAAAAATGTCAATGTCGTTTTTATTACGTGAAATCACGTGAAATTCAATTTGATGTATTTAGAACTTATAAAACAACGTTAGAAATTGGCAAAACAAAATCTGTAATATAAAACGCATTTTTCTTTCTCCTCAATATCACATAGTTTCCGAAATACAAATAGCATAAAATACTATAGCATTTAATTATGATAATACTAGCAATTTTAACTTATTTTAAACAATTGCAAATAATTTGATTAGATTTCGAATATTATAATGGAATTCATAATTTCAAATATGGCATTCACCAGATTGACTGATTGATATTGATTCAGTGTTGACATCAGTTTCCCGAAAAACTACGAGACGACATAAAATAAATGCTATTGCAAAACATTATTGACATTATAAATATATGAGTCGTCATTTCGTGCAATTCCAGTTTAAATTTCTATTTTATACTAATTTCCGTTATCGGAAATTTTTTATTTCAGGATTTTAGTTTCTTTTTTGGGAAAAACGTATGACACCCCTACAGAAATCCTGTTACTTTGAATGAATATTATGTATCGCTTTGACTTATACATAAAATTTCTTTATTTTCAAAAATATCAAAATAACATTTTGAAAGAGTTTGATCAACAATAAATGTGTTGCCAAGTGTACTATATATATTTCTCGTTCTTTATGTTTTTGAAAAGAAATTACTTTCTAAAAAGCTTATGACATTCCCTCGTCTATTAAATTAATTTATCATTTCTAGTTGTTGCTGATTAATCAAATGGATATGGTGGAGGACAAGGAGGTGGAAATGGATATGATAGTGGACGAGGAGCTGGCAATGGATATGCTGAAGATTATAACCAAGGGTTACGAATGAGACCAGGAATAGGACCAGGAATGGGACCAGGAATGGGACTAGGAATGGAAGGAATGGAAACAGGAATGGCAGTAGCGGATGGACTTTTGGAAGGTGGATTTGGAAGATTTTCACATTTTGGATGTTACGGTAGTCATAGAGGTGTCTTTGAACATAAAGGAGAAAATTTCCATAACATTTACAACAAGGGCCGTATGGGCATTCTCAAGAAAATGTCAAGGACATCCCGGAGGTCATCCTGGGGGTCACCCAGGAGGTCAATCCGCAAAACATCCGCTTCCACATCCGGAACCACATCCCCAACTACATCCACATTCGGAGGTGCCATCACATCAACAACCTGTTGAACAAACTCATTCAGATTATTATTTTAAGCAAGATATTTTTGAAAATGAAGAAAATTTGTCTATAAATCAAAGGTAAACGTAAACTAAGAAATTTCCTATAACGGAAATTATCATAAAATAAAAATTTAAACTGGACTTTAGACGCATTTTTTTTCCTATTTCTTCCATCTATAATACATTTTTAATGATTCCCAAAATTGCATAAAATGATGACTCATGGAAGCGACAAAATATTCATGCCTCTTTTTTTTATGAGCTAGTGACGAAACGAGGAGAAGGAAAATTTTCCGGGAAACGCTTGGAGAAGGGGAAGAAAAGGAGGAAAGTATAGGAAAGGAGAAGGACGAGAATTTTCCGTTGGACATCTCTGACTAGACGATAGCGACTAGGGGGTATATATGAAGACAACATTTTAGAAAGTTATCAATAACGGTTCAGAAATTGTACAAGAATCATTTTCTTTTACGAAAAGAAAATGAATGCCCTTATTCTTATCTTATTCGTCGCCTCAGCGGTGGTTTTGCATATATCTCTTGGTAATTATACTTAATATAAATAATATTTTATATCCGGAAAATATTTTTATGCAGAAATATCGAAAACTTCTTTTGTGGGTTTCGACCAAAAAAATCGAGAATATGAGAAATCTCCTCTGTCTCTAATTAGAAAACTTTAAATAAAAATATTATACTCAGTACTGCATGTTTCTAAGACAATTTTAATATCGGTGGAGCTGACATTACTTGAAAATTTTAACTCTTTTGAATTATTTTTAAATTCTTTGAAATCACTTGAAATCTCTCGAAATCCTTTTAGACGTCTTGAAGGAATTTTAAAGGAATTTAGAAAGTATTCCTTCTCTGTTTTATGATAGGATTATTAATAAGTCTTATTTTATTTCTTATTTTCCAGAAGTTGTAGGTCAAGAAAGTACTGGGACAGGAGGTGTGACTGGAGGAACAGGTGGACAATCTTCAGATTATAGTGGAGTTTCTTCTGGGACCGGTAGTACAGGAGAATCCTCGCAAACATCTACAACTGGTGGAGAAACTGCCGTATCAGGGGGAGAGAATGGAAATGGAGGATTATCAACATTAGCATTATTAGCAGGCTTAGGAGGACTGGGAGCAGCTGGACTTGCATGGCGTAGAAGGAGGAAAAACCAACAGCCAATGCTGGCGCATCCTTATGCTATGCCTCCTCATGGATACCCATATACTGGAGCACATCCTGGACTCGACCATGCTTATAATGCACATGCACCACATGGAGGTGATCATCATGCTAGGCCTCATAAATTCACATTTCACCAATATTTTAATCATCCAGAAGCACACCATCAGCCTGCTTCTCATAATGATCATCACTCTACTCATTCATCTCCTGCACACCATTCATAAGAATATGAACATAATGTATAATGAAACACATTATTAAATGATAATTGAAAAATTTTTGCATCACACTTTTTATTACGTCTTGAAGTTTTATTTCCACATCACGAAACTCTTCACAATGATTGGTATAATCATTCATAGTGTTGCAATCGAGCGAGTTGATACGAGAATCGATTGAGAATATACTTCACTTAAATATCTAGGTTTTAATATTAAAAATTACAATTTAATCATTAAATTACACGCTATTTAAATTAGTGTTTTCAAAAAATGGTACTTTTTCATATTTTACGAATTCAATATTTTTGTTTTAAATCTACAAAGCCGCTTAGTAAAAAAACATCATTAAACTAATTGCAATTTATTCGAATTTATATATTTATGAGGAACCACTTTTTGTGTTTCCTTATTGAAGGAGAAAAACGGGAGAACATTCATACAGAATTTGTAAACACTATCATGAATCTGTGAATTTATGTCTTTTAGATAAATAATTTTAATGGCAATATAACTTTTAGTCATAATACTTTCCACGTTCAAAATTTTAAAGTAGGTTATCAAAATGTTATATATAAGGGATACAAAAAATATGGCAATTTCAAAATAAGCTTTTATTTTATAAATTATTTTCTGTCATATTTATTTTTACGCTTTTTAGTGCCTGCTGGTTCGAATATTATTTTATTCTTTTTACGTAAAATGAAAATTTTAAAAATGAAAATAACCCAGTTGTTTAAAATTTGTATATTATGATAGTTCGAAAAAGTCAGACGTACGAACATCAAATTGGCGAAAACGTTCAGTGCCCCAAAGATAAATCTGAAAATTTAATTAAATTGTTACAAGATATAGATGCATATTATTTTTTAAATGCCGAAAAACTTTCTCTTAACAGATTTATTGTTAATTTAATTTACACATTTAGAGTTAATTAAACTCAATCAGATTATTATTTTAGACAAGATATTTTTGAAAACAAAGAAAATTTATGTAGAAATCAAAACGATACATAAACTAAAACATTTCCTATAACGGAAATAATCATAAAATAAAAATTTAAACTGGAATTAAGATTGCTGCCTAGTTCTTACATCTATAATAAATTTTTAATGATTTCCAAAATCGCATAAAATGATGATTCATGGAAACGACAAAATATTCGTGCCTTTTTTTTATAGGCATATTGACGAAACGAGGAGAGGGAAATTTTCCAGGAAGCGCTTGGAGAAGGGGCAGAAACAGGAGGAAATTAAGGAAAGGAGAAAGACGGTAATTTCTCGTTCGACATCCCCGATTGAACGATAGAGACTAGGGTGTATATATGCATACAAAATTTTAGTACGTTATTAGTCAACCGTCCAGAAGTTGTACAAGAACCATTTTCTTTTACTAATGAAAATGAATACGCTGATTCTTACTTTGCTCGTCGCGTCAGCGATAGTTTTACATGGTAATCATACTAATATAAATAATATTTTTTGTCTGAAAAATTTTTTTTATACAGAAATAATTATAATTATAAGACAAGTTATATATATATATATAGCAACGATAAAGCTTGCTAAGCGAGCAACACGGAGCGCGGCATGTAATGAGAATGTGCGCGCTAAGCCGGCCGATTTTTTATGATTGGATTATAATAATTATTTTATTTCTTATTTCGTAGCAGCTGTAGGTCAGGAAAGTACAGGTGCAACAGGAGGTGGTACGACAGGAACTGGTACTACGGGGGGTGATACGACAGGAGGTGGTATGACAGGAACTGGTACTACGGGGGGTGATACGACAGGAGGTGGTATGACAGGAACTGGTACTACGGGGGGTGATACGACAGGAGGTGGTACGACAGGAACTGGTACTACAGGAGGTGATATGACAGGAACTGGTATGACAGGAACTGGTATGACAGGAACTGGTATGACAGGAGGTGGTTCCATGGGAGGAACAGGTGGACAATCTTCAGATTATGGTGGAGTATCTTCTGGGGGCGGTGGTGCTACCGGTGGCGGTGGTACAGGAGGATACTCGCAACAACCTGCAACTGGTGGACAAACTGCGCCATCCGAGGGAGGCAGTGGAAATCAAGGATTAGCAACATTAGGATTACTTGGAGGTATAGCTGGTCTGGGAGCACTTGGAATGGCATGGCGTAAAAGGAAGGCTCAACGTCCTAATATGGCACATCCTTATGCTATGCATCCTAATAATGAACACCCATATCAAACAAACATTCATCCTGGACACGAACAGGCTTATGGTGCACATGCCCCACACACAACTTATCCTCATACTAATAGACCTAATCAAATAGTTATTCACCAACATTTACATCCAGAAGAACACCGACAGCCTGCTCATCATGAAGCAGCAGGTTCTAGAAACATACATCACGAACCTCTACATCGCGAACCTCAACGTCACGTACCTATACATCACGAACCTCAACGTCACGAACCTCAACGTCACGAACCTCTACATCATGAACCTGCACATCACCCTACTCATCTGACTTATCCACATCGTGCATAAGAATATATGCACATAATGCATAATGAAACACATTATTAAATGATAATTGAAACCTTTTTGCGTCAAACTTTTTATTATGTCTTGAAGTTTTATTCTCAGATGTGTAGGAATACTGCAATATTTCTTATAAATAAATGAATTATGTATATTGAAGACTATATTTATTGTATTTATATTTATATTTTGATATACATTTCTTTATTTAATCTATCGTTTACTATTATAATCTATAAGATTTTAAAGCCATATATATTTAAAAAACTCCAGAAAAACTATTTTCTTTAAATTTAGTATTTAGTACTTCAAAACACTCAATTTTGAATAAATTTTAATGAAATAATTTCCTTCATTTTGTAAAAAAAATAAGATTAAATATGTTTTACTATAATGTAATATAATAATATAATAATATTAATTATAATATGGTAAATTATAATATGGTAGAAATAATTAAATTTTGAAATAAAGTTTTGAATAATTCTTTTCTTGATTCATAAGTCCTGTAAAATTGTCGAAATTACTTCAAATATTTGATATGGATTTAGTATTCATTTATCAAAGTCAGAATCATGGCCGTCACACTTCCCAAATAATATACGTGCATCAAATAAAAACGTTACGACTCGTTTTATTATTTGATAATTATCTCGAAAACAATTTTCAGACATACATATTTCATAATTGCTCTGTCGCCAAAGTTTAACAAGTTTAACGTATTGCTAATAATGTTAATTTAATGTTCTAAAACAAGGTTCTGACTGTTTTGAACTGTCAAAAACAAATTTTAAACAACTAGGTTATTTTTATTTTGTAAGTTAAAAATTTTCATTTTATGTATCAAGCGGAAAATAACGCCCGAATCAACAAACACTAAAAAAACAGAAAAAGTAAAAATGATAAACGTCATTTTATATAACTTGCTTTACAATTTTTATCGTGGAAAACTTTATGACTCAAAGTTATATTATCAATAAATTTATTTATTTGAAAGTCATAAATTCTCAAGTTCAAGATAGTGTTTACAAATTCTGTAAGATTTTTTTAGAAAATAAATAATTTTACGAGATTGTCTTGATATTGCTTGAAATCTCGAGTCTTGATGTGGTCAGAGAAAAAATGTAAATCTCGTTTTTATTACGTGAAATCACGTGACATTCAATTTTATGTATATAATAACAGGCATTTTTTTTTCGTCAATATCACATAATTTCCGAAATACAAATATCATAAAATACTAAAGCGTTCTGTTTCATCATGTAAATATGTTGAGTAAACTCTCGTATATGATGAGATAGTAGCGAGCATTATGGGGAAATAACCTTTAACAGTTCTCAGTTATCGGTCCTGAAATTAAGAAGCATCATAAAGAAAATGAAGATCCTGATTCCTGCTTTGTTCGTTGCATTAGTAATGATGTTGAATACATCTATAGGTAATTATAATAATACGACTAGCATTTTTGACTTATTTCAAAAAATTTCAAGTCATTTTGTAAATGATTTTAATTTTCAAGATTGTAAGGGAATGACATGAAATTTCAAGATTTCCACGGAACTCAGAGGATTAGAACCGATTGTAAAATATTTCAAGAAACATAGCGAATCTCTGAGCACGTGTGTATAAAGTCCTAAGTTTTGACCTGAGTGTGCCAGCTAGGGTTTGAGGTGCGAGTGTAACTACTTTTTTAAAACGAAACGATAGAAAGAAATAGAGAACTAAAGATTGAAAGAGATAGTAGCGAATTGAGATTGGCAAGGAGGTAGAAGAAGGAATAGAGAAATGGGGATTGAAAGAGTTAAGCGTGGGTGTGATTTGAAATGTAGACATAGAAGTGGGTATTGAAAGAGATAGGAGCGAATTGTGATTGACAAAGAAATAGAAAGAGATAGACGGGGATAGGCGAGAGACAGAAAGGGATAAAAAAATCTTTACCTTTACTATCTTTAAAAATCTTTACTATCTTTAAGATAGAAAGGGATAGGATTTTTATCTCTTTATACTCCCAGCAGATGTTTTATGGTTCGCCCCTAAGTATGCAGTCTTTATTTGATTTCTCATTCTCTAGAAGTTGGAGGTCAGGACTACGGTGGTGGCGGTGGCGGTGGCGGATATAGTGGAGGATCTCAAGATTATTCTTCTATGGGTGGTGGAGGATCAGCGTATCCACAACAATCGCCAGTAACTGGGGGAAATGATGGAGAATTAGGAACGATAGGAGCAGTAGGAGGTATACTAGGATTAGGAGCACTTGGATATATGTATAAGAATAGGAAAAGAAGGCCAGGTGTTAATCCTTCTGTAAATGGTATGCATCCTCAATATCCTCATGAATTTCAACCTGGACCCCATAGTGTTGAGCATCCTAATCCTCGGCAGGAAATATTTGTTCACCAATATAATGTACCTCTAAATAAAACACATGAAGGTCATAATCCAACAGTACATCATGAACCTGCACGTCATGAACCTGCACGTCATGAACCTGCAAGTCATGAACCTGCACATCATGAACCTGCACATCATGAATCTCCAAATCATCATCCTGTACATGCAACTCCACATCATGAAGTTCCTCATCGTCCAAGAGTAGATCTTACTCATAATGAACATGTTGGATTTCAGGAACATCGTCCAGCACCTGTACATCATTCAAATCATGGTCTTAGTTATAATGAACATGTAGGAAAAAAATAATATGATAACACATTAATGAACAATATATAATTTACAGAATTTCTATCTTTTCAGTGTTGTACATCTGTTTAAGATTTGAAGTTCTAATTTGAAACCTATATGCAAACACTGTAATATCTCCGTCAATAAATAAATCATTTTACTTGTATCTCAATCCACTTATTTATTGAACATATCATTTTAGAAATTTTGATTCTTATTATTATAATAAAAAATCTTGGCTGGAAATATCAATAGTGCCTAGTAATGATTGTTCATTATATTTATATTCCAAGTTTTCATTTAAGGATAAAATTATCAAACTCAAACTCAAACTCATTATGATGCACGTTCTAGGCCTCATGAAATAATTGTTCATCAAAATAATGCTCATGTAGTAGATTATCATCCAACAGATCGTCATGAAACTGCAAATCATGAAAATGTTCGTCATGAAAATGCTCATAATGAAATTACTCATCAGGAATTTTCAAATCATCAACCTTCTCATGCAATTCCACATAATAAATTTCTTCATCGTCCAAGAGTAGATCTTACTCATAATGAACATGTAGGATTTCCAGAACATCGTCCAGAACGTATTATACATCATCCAAATAATGGTCTTAGTTATAATGAATATGTAGGAAAAAAATATTATACACATTAATGAACAATAATTTCCAGAATTTTGATGTATTCAGTGTCGTACTTCCACTTAAGACCTGAAGTTCTAATCTGAAACCTATGCAAATACTGTAGTATTTATTAGAAATAAATAAATATTGATTATCCTTATTTTTATATTAAACAATTTTGGTTAGAAAATTTCGTACATCGTTTATTAAAAGGTTCGCAAAGGTCTGACACTGAGTTTCTTTTAATTCCTAAATCTAGCACAGTCAAGTGAATTTTCCAGCACTTATTTTTACCACGTATCGAAGCCTGTTTTATATCTTAGCGGGCATTGGGAAAGGTATGATGCCGTCCACAAATTTTATAGAAAGTAAGAATATATTTTATCGTAACCAAACACGAACTTCTAACGAGTAAAGAATACATAATGACATAATGTAACGAATTAACAAATATAACAGTAGAACATTATTAAAAGTATAGTAAGCCAGACCAACTTTTAAATTGATCAAATACGCTGACAAAAACAGCTTTACAGATTAGCTGATTTTCCAGCGATGTTGATGGACTTTCCTGCTTTTCTAAGCCCATCAGTCAATCTTCTACCGAAATCAGCATCAACTTTGGTGAAATTTCTAACTGCACGTTCAACAATGAAGGCCGAGGCGCCCTTCAAACTTCCGATCAAGTTATTAATCAGGCGATTTTTAGCTTCAGAGTCGAGAGTATCTCTGTAAAAGGTCGTGGCTTGTCCAAAATCGTCTTCATTTTCTGGTTCGTGACGATCGCAAGTTCCAGAAACTGGGAAAGGAGGTTCTTTCACTGCTGGACATTGTTGAGGTCCGCTGAAGCTGTTCGGGAAGTAATTGGGAGCTCCTCCTTGATTGTGGATGGGCATAAAACCATCTCTCTGATAGTTCATTGCAGACATTACCTAAAAAAGTGGAGAAGCAAAACAGAATTAAGTACAAACCTCAGATTTACTTCAGAGATAAAACATAGTGACAATAGTGGCATGGAAGTATTTAAATATAACATTGTATAACGTATTAGTACTATTTGTTGTATCAATTCTAAAATACATATGGCGAATACAAATCCAACCAATATAATCGCAACTTTATTTTTTAATGAAAGGATAAAAATTCTGTAAAGCATAAAGTACCTTGTATGGGCAGTTCACGGGTAGTTGAAGGTGATTGGGTCCAAGACGGTGTCTATGAGTATCCCCGTAAGAAAAGAGACGTCCCTGAAGCATTTTATCAGGACTGGGTCCGATACCGGGAACAAAGTGAGCTGGGTCAAAGGCAAGTTGTTCCACATCTTGGAAATAGTTCTCGGGGTTCTTGTCTAATACAATTTTCCCCACTGGAATCAATGGGAATTCCTTATGAGGCCAGACCTGAAAAAAAAACAATTAGTAATTGATCAGTACTTCAGTTTGAATAAAAAATTAAAAACATAATAAAAAAAGAAAAAAGAATAACTTTTTTGAACACGTTTATTACCTTGGTAAGATCGAAGGGGTTCCACCTGAAGTTCTCTGACTCTTTTACGGTCATCACTTGAATATAGAAAGTCCAGGAAGGATATCTTCCCTCAGCAATAGCATTATAGAGATCGCGGATCGAGTAATCGGGATCTAATCCGCTTAATTCTCCCCCCTTCTCAGAGAGAATATTCTTGATTCCTTGGTTCGTCTATTAATAAAAATGTATTAATATGTAGAAAATTAATGCTCACGGGAGTCTTCAAAGGAGATAATTTGTTCTAAATTGGATCAATTAGCATCCCTTCGTCTCTAAGATGAAGAGCAATTAGCAGTACCTTGTAATGGAATTTGCAGTAGACCATTTCATTTTTGTCGTTAATTAGTTTGAAAGTGTGCGAGCCATAACCGTTCATGTGACGAAAACCATCGGGAATTCCTCGGTCTGAGAAAAGGATCAAGACCTGGTGGGTCGTCTCCGGGCGAAGGGAAAAAAAGTCCCAAAACATGTCAATATCCTAAACAAATATACGTATATTATAAAAAATAAATATTCTTCGAAATATGTAAGGAAGTTTATTGTTCTTATTATATCAGATTAAAATTTTTTTTTTCTTGGACAAACCTTCAAGTGAGTTGCTGGATTTCTCTTTTGTGTATGAATGAAACTTGGGAAAAAGAAAGGGTCCTTGATGAAGAAAACTGGGGTGTTGTTACCAACTAGATCCCAAATTCCCTCCTCCGTATAAAACTTGACTGCAAATCCTCGTACATCTCTAAATTAAATTTTTGTTAAATAGTAACAAATTTGTATTGAAATAGAAAATAAGGATTTGATTTACCTTACTGTATCAGCAGAGCCACTTTCACCAGCAACAGTTGAAAATCGAATAGCAAGAGGCGTCCTTTTTCCAATACTGGAAAATACTCTAGCTTTCGTATATTTTGAAATGTCGTGCGTCACTTCGAAATAACCAAAGGCACCTATAAAGCAAAGTTAATTAAAAGAGACTATTCTACTATAATAATATTAAGTCGAGGTTACAAATAACTATACGTAAATTTTTAATCACGATCTTGACCATTTTCGATTATATAATTAAACGCAGCATTTATTTAATTATATGTATTTTAATGACGCATGTATATTCGTGTAATGCGGGCAAAATTTAAAAATCTTAATTAAACTATCATTAGTTACTAGCAGATTACTAGTAATTATTTCCCATCAGATCTAATTGCAATAAATGACATATGAACTCAAAAAAGGAATTGCAAAATGTTGTATAAAGAGTGCCAATAGTGATCAAGTTTAGAATAAATTTTCCAAATGGCTAAGAAACTTGAAATTATCCGTGATTTGTAGTAGGAAATGGATGATGATCAAATCATCCACTTAAAATCCAAGTATTAATAGGAATATATTTGTGAAAATGACTTATTATTCGATTCTGTGTGGTCACGCTTGAGTAATAACGTTGCGATTTTTATCTGCGTAAATTAAGTTTGCAAAAAAATATATTATCTTTTATTGATGAATTATTGCATATATATTTATTTTATTTACCAGCTCCTTTAGCGTGAACAACTCTCTCTGGAATTCTTTCTCGGTCAAAGTGGGATATTTCGTCCAAATAAACATAATCTTGTAAAAGCATTGGTCCTCTAGGACCCGCCGTAAGACTGACCATTTTTTGTGAAATTGGGGCCCCATTCCCCGCCAGAAGAACAGGGGCTTCTCCCTGAAAATAAAAAAAATCTATTATTTAATACTTTCATTTTTTTTCTATGAAAGCTTCTTATTTTATTTTCAAATATGAAGAAGACAAGTGTTAATATTTATAGTGCTTTAATCTTACTTGTATATATATATATAAATGAATATATAATATAAATTTATGTATATACATAAATGACCTTTTATGTTTTAAATTCAACCTATCTTTTTCAACCAAAGGAATATAAAATATTAAGAAAGAAGCAAGAGTTACAGTTAATATGATAAAAGAAGATTCAACGTCGTTTTCAAAGAAAAACATATTACGTTTCAAATTTCGTGAATAAGAGAAATATTTCTAATGGAAAAATACAAGGCATAAGTTATCTAACATTCTAGAATGTGGCTGATGCCCTGAGCGTTCAAATGAACGAATTTTTGTATTGATTGCATATTAAACTGAAAACATAGTTAAAATATTGATACGCATTTATAGTATTGATAAATAATAATAGGTGAAAGCAGTGAAGAAGATTAGTAGTATTTTCTCCTTTATGTAAAACATTTTTTTCAATAAAAGTACATAATATACATAATTTTAACCATCTTATTTATAAAAAAATAAATTTATAAAAAGAATTAGACATGATTGAATTTTATTTCATGAAAATCCGAAAACTCTGTCGCAATTCTTGAATGAAAGAGAGCATTAAAAACAAGTTGGATATCACGGAGATCAAAGGTCTAGTTCGATGAAAAGGAGACACTGTAGGTGTATATGTATATGTATATGTATATGTAATCAATGACAATTTTACTTCAAAATATCGCAACATAAAAATATATTATCTATAAAAAAAGTTACATATGACGAAGACAATATCAAAAACCAATGTTCAAACTATATCAATAATAGAAATAATATATCTATCTTGGCAAAAAGTTGAAACACTGATAAGGTAGAGATATTCAATAAAATCATATTGGTATTGCTGCATATCAGAAAAGAAGAAAAAAATGTTGAAATTACATAATTAGCTCATTAGGAAAGTATTATTTGAAAATGAAATTGCTTTCAAGAAAAAATACAGCTGACTATAAAACATAATTAAAATTATCAAACATTTTTCTTTATAAAAAAATATTTAATACCAAAATTGAATATTAAAATACACATATTTAAAAATTTGTACATCATATTCATTTTTTTTACAATTTTGAATTTTATTCAGACATTCCTCGTAATTTTGAATAGTTTATTAACGAGACTTGCATGAAAAACTGCTAAAGTTTTTATCTGATAATCGTTTATCGACAACACAATTTAAAAAAAATCTTCCCTGAAGACTGCTGAAAGGCATGGAAAGATACGCAATACGTGCAATAAGATAATAAACAGAGAAAAAAAACTTGGGGAATATACGAAAAATACTCTAATACCTGAACATTCTTTTTGTATTTATTGAGTTGCTCCGCTGCTGAATCCCTCGACATGTTGCCGTCTTTTTATATGTTTTAGATCTTGACTATAATAGACACTTGAACTGTTTAAAAAATAGAAACTAGAAAATAACACAATTTCCTCTCTTGTTCTGCGGCTGAATTGTTTTGTTTGGTTGCATTCGTACCAATTCCTACAATAATAAAACGGTCAGCACAAGTCGAAGGCTTTTTATCCTTTTTATATAGTATAACTTCTGCCTGGCAATGATTGGTCCGGTTGCCCGTCTCACATATTTATCAGATAGAGTAGGGGAAGGCGGGTTTTATTCAAACAAAGATTCTTTCATTCAAATAAACAAATTAATCCACTACTAGGCTATTAAATAAATAAAAAATGCTGTAAAAAGAGAGCACCTGAAGCCTCGAATTGGTTTAATATTTCTTGTGCATTTTTCTATAATTTACAAATTCAAGAAATTAAATCGTTCAAAATATATAAACCATATAAACAATTACAAACTAACATAACCTTTATTGTCCCGTTTTTAAATATAGATATTTATATATAGGCTTCATTTT
>JAUESI010000036.1:7937810-7949291 GCA_032275145.1 Synergus laeviventris
AAGTACATTTGAGGTTATGTTTTTGAAGTTAGGAAATTTTCCGGTCACGAGATTTTGTAATTCCTCCATTTTCCGTCCGTGGCGCTTTAGTAGCTAAAGTAATGAAAATCCTAGGAAGAGGGACCACGATTTGGGACCACCTATCTTCAGCTCAAACGGCTCAAACCACACGCGTACGGTCTCCTTATACTACTTCGTGCTTAAATCTGCTTAAATCAGAGATGATTTGACATACATACAGCCGGACAATTGATTATAATGTTGTATTAGACATTTATCAACTGAGGAAATTATAATTAAATAATTTCTTAAATATTGAAAAATGTATAACGACTATAAAGCTTCCTCTATGAGGAAGCAAAAAGAGCTAGTGCGATTACATCAAGTATAGTTAAAAAGAATTTTTAACTTCAAAATATTCAAGGGAATTTCAAGATTTTAGAGTAATTCAAACATTTTTTAAGATATTTCATGGGTTCTTTAATGAAATTCAAAATTTTTAAAAGATTTTCAAAAGATTTCAAGTGATTTTAAGGAATTTAAGGGCCCGCAAGAGATTTCAAGTGACTCTAGAGAATTTAAAGATTAAACCGAATATAAATAGCGATTTAAATATGTGAAAAGAATTCAGGATTCAGGGGAGTTTCAAGATTTTCAAGTAGCTGAAAAATTCTAGCTGTTACGGTTTGCAAGGAATTTTAAATGCTATTAAAGATTTTTAAAGGTTTTTAAAAAAATTTCAAATAATTTAAAGATTTTCAAGAAATTTTATAAGTTTTTGAAAATTTTAAGACATCTTAAAATTACCTAAAATATGACTAAAAATATTGAAAATCAGTTCAAGTGATTTCGAATGACTTTAAATTTATTTAGTTGTCAACCCTTTAGCTCAATCTAGACTTTGATAATGTCTACAATGATATATTATATAATATTTTTAATAATGTTATAATTTAAATAATTTATTAAGCTTTTGAAAGCATCTGTTTCTTACTTTATGATGCTCTCATCTTCTCTATCATACCCTATCAACATGGGGATAACATTTATATCTTTATAAAGTAATATTAGATACTATATTTCTGCTAATTTATCCGTAAGGTAGATTAAGATTATTTATTCATATAATGGATGAACATTTTTAAAAATATCATTGAATTTGTATAATAATAAGAAATTTAGAAAGACAACTTAATTTTTTTTCAATTTCGCTGAATTATTCCAAAATGTAAAAAATCTGCCTATATATATATATACAGAAGTATACAAGTATGTATAGAGAATAAAAAATCTAAAAAGTACACTCAGAAAAAAGTTTTTTTGATACAAACAAACATTTCTTTGGCATAAGGTCAACGAAAAAATTTCTTTTAATTTGACAAGGTTTGTTTGATTCAAAGAAATCTTCTTTAATGTGAAGAAATACATTTTTTTTTATTGGGCTGAAGTTTTAGACCGCTGACTAAATTCAAACCGAATTCTGATTGGATCAGAATTTGAACCAGAATTCAAGAATATAAAAGACAAATCAGTATAGAGTGTTTGTGTTTACAAAGTAAATAAATCTTTAAATAAACTTTACCTTGTTAAATTAGTTATCTAAAATTTAAGAATGCGGATTCATAAAAGCCTCAGACCAATTCAAGTTTTCTAATCAGTTCTTAATTGTTTTCCTATAAAAGTTAAGATTTATTTTAACTGACTAATAATCTCGTTTTTTTAATTAGAGCTGTTGCGATTATTAAAAAAAACCGTGTTTGTTTATTCAAAACTTAAAAATATTTATCGTATACATATTTATTTATTCCGTTTTTTTTTCTTTCAGTAGTAACCCGCATTAGCCCCCACCAGAAAACTTTGACCTTAACACCTGCCTCAGCAACGAATGTTTTCATTACAAATAATATGCTTGGTTAGTTGTCTACAGAACTATAGAGGAGCAGTAAATATCGCTTTTTAGATAAATTGACTTGCTTTTTATTGTGATACTTGACGACAGTTGTTTTATATTAATATGTAAAATAATATTACATCAGTGCGATAATAATTTACCATAATGCTTCAAACGCGTTCCGCTGTGTATAAAATGATTAAAACTGAAGTTCACGAAGATAGGAAGGTACTTTTTTTCTAATCTCTAATTGATAATAATAATAACAATAATAATAATAATCTGACGCTTTCTTGCCACTAGGTCAAAAATTGGCCTCCAGCTTTTTCATCGGATATTACACCATATACAGAAAGAGATTTTTCAGTTCAAGTTCGTCGATTTTGTGCAACCAAGTCTGTCGCCCCTAGAATTTCGAAAATGATTGTTTTAGGTGATGTTGCTGTTGGAAAAACTTCATTAGTAAATAGGTAATTTATTTTTGTTTTTAATGGTGTATATTTTTTTCAAATGTAAACTTTAATAATTTCACCTTACACTTCTTTATGAAAGAAAATTTTAGTCTTCATATAATTATTTCTTATCTTCTAAACGACCTTCACAGATTTTGTCATAAAACATTTAACAACAATTACAAGGCAACAATAGGAGTGGATTTCGAAGTGGAAAAATTTGATATTTTGGGTGTTCCATTTCATATGCAAATGTAGGTATTTAACAAAATTAACATTATGTAATAATATAAGTCTAATATCAGTAATAATTTATATTTGCTCAAATTATTTTTAAATAATAAACATTGTGTGCAGATGGGACACAGCTGGACAAGAAAGATTTAAATGTATCGCAGCTTCATATTACAGAGGAGCGAATGGTATGTACTAAATTCTCCATATTTTTGTAAATATAATTATTCACAATATTATTTCAATAAAATCGATAAAACGGGGTAAACCAAATTTGTTTGTTATTTCAGTAATTATGATAGTTTTTGACTTGGGAAGTTTGATGTCCTTATCACATTGTCAACAATGGTTACAAGAGGCAAGCCGAAGCAATACAAACCCTTATCATATTTTTTTGGTTGGCACAAAAAGAGATTTATTGGTAAAAGTTATTTTATTTAATATTTGAAATAGTTCATTTTTATTATCTAGACATAGGTTTATATAATTTAAATAAATGTTTTTTTAATTTTATAGTCGAACCAAGTATATCAAGTAATTGAAAAGAAAGCGATTGGAGTCGCATCTTCGATGAAAGCTGAATTTTGGGCCGTGTCTTCTAGAACCGGCGACGGTGTTTCAGAATTATTTTCCAGAATTGCAGCCTTTTCCTTTAATTCTTCCATTTTACGCGAAATGCAAAGTTTCTCGACAGAACCAACAAAAATTGGATCTACTGGTTTAATAAGTAAGCATTTTAATTTATCAATATCTTTATACGTATATACTTTTCTCAATTATTCAACAGTGCATTTAAATTTGAAAGCAATAATACAGTGTCTTTTTAATTAATATATTTCATTTTTGTTTAGCACTGAAGAGAGAACAAAAAAAAATTCGAGAAAAGGATAAGAAGATGCTGAAGTGCACAAATTGCCCTACCTAAATCTATTTTTATAATAGACTATATTGAATAATATAGGAAAAGAAAAAAATAAGTGTAAGAACTTTGTACCTAAGTCTAAACTTTTACAGTATAGCTTTTCTAGTCATGTCTATTAAATAAATATTAATAAAATTGTATACTATCCCTTACAACATATTTTAGGAAGGGTATAAAAACAAAAAACGTGCTTGATTTAAAGTATTTATTAGTTGAATTTCTGTAAATTTTGTTTTCACAATATGATTTTCCTATGCACTAGTATTTTTCAATTACTTATATTTGGAACGAATTGATTCGATATTCAATCAAAGAAAAGACTAAAATTGAATTCACGAAGAGAAACAAGTAATATTAAATTGAATATTTTAATATCCGCAGACCACTAGATTAATAACGTACCTGGAGTGAAGCAATTCAATACCAGTGATTGATAACTTTCAATATTCAATATAGTTTTCCTTTCAGAGACAGTTACTTTTGTAAAATAAAATTAAAGTTTCAGTAAATTACATTTATTTTCGAACAGATTAATAAATGAGTTAAAAAGAGTTATTAAAACTCGAATATATTATTTAGTATAATGTCATGCCAACGATTGCTTTTTGTAATATATCTAACATTCTGCATTGAAAACGGTAAGCAAAAAATGATTTTTGATAAATCTAGTCTGGATCAAGTTCAAACCTCAAAATTTTATTTCCTAGTCTTATTCATAGCAAATTTTATAATTTAATATTTTTTCGCTCTAGCGCTTTTATTTTTGGAACTAGAAGTTTGTCTATAGGGCGAACAAATATTTCATTTTAATCCCTTTTTACACAAAACAAGGAATTTGCGAAAGCTATTCTCAATGCAAAAAATACTGAAATAAAATTACAGACTCCCGCGCTCTGTTATAGAGAGAAAAAAGATTTAATTACAATATTTATAATATAATTTATATAATATTTGTTGAGTGAAACAAGGAAATCGACTTTTGAGATTATTTTAGAACTGAATTCCAACACCCTTAATTAAGGGTGTTAAGAATTGAATTCTTCATTTTATACTCAACGATTATTACAAATTATATCTTTTCTGATCTTTTCGCTCTGTAGATGTATTTTGGTTTCAAATAGAAATATGCCTATGGAGTGAAAAATTGGCGTCAACTGAAGAAATCGATTCTTGAGGTCTTAACTTTGATCCAACACCCTTAAGCATTAGGATGGCTCGAAATGAAATTTTTGTTTATTTGACTTACGGCGTTTATTATTCCATCAGGAGATATGGTGAAATCAACAAAATCGACAAAGTCAGATGAACCCATTGAACCTTCAAGCCGGATATACGGTGGTACAGATGTACAAAGTATCGAAGATTTTAAATATATGGCTTACGTTAAGACTATTAGGGAAAATTTAGTTTGTAGTGCTACGATTGTCAGCAACATACACCTTCTGACCACGGCCATATGTGTTGTATTATATATTAAACCGCCCTTTTTGAACGAAAGAGTAGTTACTGGGACTAATGATTTGAAACGAGGAGGAGAGGAACACATGATATTATTTAGTACAGCTCACCCTAAATTTTACGATGTGTATCCGCCAGCCATACGATATGATTATGGAGTTGTAACGGTGAGTAATAATCTTATTATTCTTTAATTAAATCGTCTAATTTAAGGGCGTTGGATCCAAGTTCTATAAACGAAAGACAGACTAAACACCTATTTCTTTCAATCGCCCTTCTATCTCTATCTATCTCTCGCCCATTCTTGTCTATCTCTTTGTCAATAAAAATGCACTCCTATCTGCTTCAATCCGCTGATTTCTATTCCAGCCTATTTCTCTGTCTCAGCTTAACTCTTTTCTATTCCAATCCATCGTTATCCACCCTATAGGGAAAGCTTCGGATTCGAAATCGAAATACAAAGATATAAAACTTTTCTATCTCTTTCAAGTAGCCATTTATAGCATCGCCAAAACGATATCTATCTCTTTCTATCCACCATTGTATCCCCGAGTCCAGTGATATCTATCTCTTCACATCCCTCACAGTCTATCCTTGTTTCTGGTAATATCTATAATATATCTCTTCCTATCCGTTCAGTCTATCCTTTGTTTCTGGTAATAGCTATCCCTTCCTATCCCTCAGTTTATCCCAGTGGCTGCGGTAATATCTATCTCTTGGTATACACAGAAAAAAATTTAATTCCTTTCTATCCGTAATCTATCTCTCTCGCTAGAAATTTGTATCTCTTTCTATCCCTAAAGCTATCTCTCCCTTATTAATTTATTAATGTTGATATTTTAAACATATGACGGGTATATACAAGAGGTAGAAGGAGATAGATATGTGGGATAAGATTGAAGATAGAAAGAGATAGGTGGGGGGAATAGACAAGGTATAGAACACAAGAGATTCAAAGAGATAGGTGCGCGGGTGTGCATTGATATAGAGATAGAAAGAGATCTTATAGAAAAAACTTTTTTGTTGGCCTAAAACAACCATTTTATTTACGTAAAAAGACTATTTTTTTGGCCTAACAAAATTCGTTGGCAGTCTGAGAAAATAATTTTTTCGGTATAATTAAATACTTTTTATATTCTCAAAACCCAAATAAGATATAAGAAAGAACTGATTTATATGAGAAAGTCATTTACCAATTCATTCAATTTTAAATTCAACGAAATGAATTAGTGAATAATATTTTCTTACAAATTATTTTTTTCTTCATATACTTATTTGGTGTTAACAGCAACTTAAAGGTGCAATCCCATGGCAGATGAAAGCAATGGGTAAACACAAAAGTACTAGAAATCTCAGACAATGACATTCTTCTAGTGTTTCTTGTTTTTTGCTTTCATCTGCCAGCAGTAGTTGTTTGCAGTTATTGTCTTCTTTCTTTATTCTTCTATTTTTTTCAAGTTTAATAAAAGATATCAAAATCGAATGTAAACATATCGAAACGAAAACCGGGTACTTATATATTTTAGCGAGGCCGCGTATCTTATTGGTCTAACTAAACAGATTTATTGGCCTAACAAAACATTGTTTAGGCCAACAAAAAAAATTGGTGTCAACAACAAAATATTTTTTTGGCAAAACAATATTATAATTTTGCGCTAACAACCAAAATTTTGAAGAGGTAACCAAAACTGTATAACAAAACGTTTTTGTTGTAATGACTAAATTTTTTTTCTTAGTGATAAGCAAATAAAAAAAATAATGAAAATTTCAGTTGTGCGCTCCAATTACATTTGGCAGGACTCAAGGTCCTATTAAGTTACCACGTGGGCCAGTGCATGATGGTGATGAAGCAGTGTTAACAGGTTGGGGAATAAAAAAAGATAATGGTAGAAAGAGTTTCATTTTACAAAAATTGATGACGAAAGTTTACACGGCTCTAACGTGTACCAGGATGGAAAACATTTCTCCTTTTAACGATACTGTTCGAATCTGTACAATTAGCCCAAAAGGAAAGGGCTTTTGTGATGTGGGTTGATTATATTGAATTTGTTATACGAAAAATTTTACTAACCTAGCGAAAGCTTCGGATTGAAATTTATTCCGAACCATTCCAAATCATTTCCGAATTTGTATCCAAACCAAATAGTTTCATTTCGAATGCAAATGAATTCGGTCAATCCGATTTTATCAGAATTAATCCGCATGATTCTGGTCAACCCGGATTAATCTGAAATTTCAATCCGAATGAATGCAAATGAATCCGGTCAATCCGAATGATTCCGAAAAATTCAGATAAATTCGGATTGACCGGATTCACTCGGATTGATCTTGAATGCGCCTCGGATTCATTCGGATTGAAAACTTCCTTCAGATTAGATTGGAATGAAACTGTTTGATTCGGATAAAAATTTCGGAATGATTCGGAAAATTTCGGATTGGTTCAGAATGAATTTCAGTCCGAAGCTTTCGCTAGGGTATAGCAGTTAAATAGTATAATAGCAATAATTTTATTGCAGTACGACAATGGGAGCCCGTTGGTTGTGAAAGGGGAATTAGTCGGTTTAGCTTCCTTAAGACATGAATGTGGAAGTGGATTGAAGGACATGTATTCCTATATTTACCGAGGTTTAGACTTCATTAACGCAGAAATGGATGATGAAATCTGTCGCTAAAAACTGTATCAAACCACAAAAATATTTTTAACTTAGTTACCGACAACCTTTTGTATTATTGTATTGCTCATTAGTACACAATTCTAGGCTAGTTAAACTAAATAAACTGTACATTCTATAATAAATCAGAATCAGAATATTCAGTTCTTCAATTTTTTCAAATTTGAACAAATTTGAAACAAAGTTTTTTCAATGTTGAAAGCCTGATGAATATATTTTTATTTGATAGCAACAACACTGCATTATTTAAATTTTCCGCCACAAAGCTATTTGTAAATCTTCCACAAGATGGCACTCATGATGTGCACGAGGTTATTTTAGAAGCAACCTTTTATAATATCTTTGCCAGCCTTTTAAGTTTTAACAGTTTTAACTTTTGTCCCTGCTTTTACCAGGTATTGCATCTTGCATCCTCTACCTATCTTTAAATCTCCGTTCCCCATAAAAAAACTAGTTTTTCAAGTTTTTCAAGTTCAGTGATTCAGATTTCAGTCAAGTGCTTAGTGCAGTCGGTTAGCGTTAGGAGAAATAAGGAGTTCAGTGTTTAGTCTTCATTGGCCACTGAAATTGATAGTAGAGTGTAGACCTCAGTAGACCTACTAGACCTAGTAGACTATATTTTTTATTGTACGCTATTCCCCTTCCCAGCATTCCCTCTCTACCTTATAAAATAAATTAAACCACGAAGTACGAAGCGAATTACGAACTATTACGAACCTTGAATTCATCAGTCAAGTCAACTCAGTCTCAGACCATGACACGACAACGTTTTTAGGAATCGTATTTCATTTTTTATTCTATAATTTTTACTAAAACTGATACTTTCCTATTAGACAACTGAATTCTTTATTGCCTTACTTGCACGTGTTATTCCATTTATATATTTGTATACGAGTATTTTCGAGTTCAATTTTAGTGCAATATTTGAAAAGTTAATATAGTGAAATTTGCAAGCGACAGTATAGTACTATAGTTGTATATCTGTGAACTCAACGAAAAAAGAAAAAAGTAGGATCTCTCCAAACTCGTCACGTAGTCACTGAAGGAAGCAGAAAAAAACACGATTTTACCGGTAAGTTAGAACAAAAAATTGCTGACATTCCTATGCATTCCTACAAGTGGTTGCGCAGGATTGTATCTACCCTTGGAGATTATATATATGCATTTTAAAAAGCAATTTATAGGTGCATGTAGAGATGCGTAGATTTTTTCTGTAAAAAGAAAGATAGTATAGTACATATAATATAATATCGATATTTAACTTGATAGTGGGATCTATAATAACTGTGTGAGTGATGACAGTGATGATATCTCTTGTACGCTGATGTTATATATTTCTTAATTTCATATTATTTGTTATTACAGTTTATTTTATATTTGCACGTTTACTTATAATGCAATAAGATTAAAGTTCGGAACTGTAAAATGAATTTTTGTATCTATTACATTTTATACTAGTCTGATACTAGAACCAATGTTAAAAATATTGGTTCATTTGCATTGAAAATAATTCGCTATAAAAAAAGCTTGTAATGCTTATTTTTATTTTTAGTTAAAGGAATATTTCGGAATAAAATAGAATTAGGAAAAATGATTTCATTTATTTGAATATTCAAAATTTCTGGTAAATTAATTTGCAAGTATAAAGTAAAAAATGTGTCAAGTAAAAGCGCAAACATCAATAAAGCAAAATTTAAATATGCCGAGTTTTTCATTTATAATATTTCAACTGTTTCAACTGATAACTCTGTTAACTTTACTTAACCTGATAATGAGGGAGAGGACGTTTTAGAGACTTCAGTGTCTTCATGATGCCAACGCAATTTGAGACTACCGATTATGGCTTGTACATGTATTTGATCATGCCCGCAAGCGACATACTGCATAATTCATTAGTGGTCGAAGTTCAGGGTACACCTAAACTTTGTCCCCTGACATGATTTTAATGATACAGATCCCTACTTCTCTCATTTTCATAAATGAATATATTCTTTCTCAAATTTATAGATTGACAGCCAATCATCTTTTATTATCTTATCAATTCGTTTATCTTATCAAAATATTAAATTCAAACATTCCATTAAAACATAGCCTAAATTTTCCGTTTTTTTCTTTAATGTCGATCTTGATTAATTAGACTTGCGAAATTTCTCACTGAGATGTCTGCAAATCATGGAAGCAATGGATTGTGTTTCACAGGGGCCAAATTCTTTCGAATCTGTACTCTCTTTCTCTATTTTTTCTGAAGGTTTGGAAACTATCTGTTTTGCTGGACCTTTCAAATTTACTTCTCCAGAATTTTCTCCTAAGTTCAAAAATTGGTGAACTTTATTAAGTTGAATGAATATGATCAGAGGATTCAGATAAAGTTGTAACAAGTTTTTTTTTATAGATTTGAATAATCAATTAATTATTATCTACTCTTTAAAAAAACTACTTAGCAAAGTATGCAATGTTTTTTAAATTCCGTGTCACGAAAACTTATTTATCTGAATCGTGTAAATTATTCGCAAATTCAGTCAAAATTATATAATCCTATCATGCAGTATTTTAGATAAATTAATATTCACATTTAAAAGCTACGATCAAGATTATTAATTTTATTTTAGTGATTTTTAAAGAGGAAAGGATTATATATATTTTTTAATTTATAGAAAGAGGATTTTCTACCTTTACTTTCTGTCAATTTTCTTGCAATCTCTTCTAGTTCTTGCTTCGTTAAAGACCCCATTATTCAAAACTTCAAATTTATTTGATTTACATATATTATAATAAATAATCTAAAAAGTTGCCATATTGAGAGTGAGGAATAGATCTGAAAGATCGTCTCGTCTTCTGAAATATCTGTTGTTTTTGTTTTTGCAGCAAATTATTCTTCTTTTTTTTTTACATCGAAAATTCTAGACACATTTCATTACAAATCAGCTAAATTCACTTTTATTCTATCAGCATAAATGAATTTTCTCAAATCAAGTCCTCTTGCTACCAAATTCTCAAGTTCATGTTGAACGTGAGGTCACAGAAGTACTTATGTTAAGGTTATTAACCAAGGCAGCAAACGCGTAATGTTTCATTGAAATATAAGAATGGTATATTTAACTATTGTGCCTGAATTACGGTTTGCCAGTGTTCCTTGAATTATTATTCAAATAAAGGTATAAAATCTTTTTATAATGATTAGTAATAATTTTTTTAAACAATAGTCATGATTGGTGTTTTTAAATTGCACTAATTAAATTCTTTAGAATTAGTTTTTAAGTGAAATAATGAGTTTAAAATTAGTCCACTAATTTTGGATTCAGGTTAGCTAAAGTTCAAATTTTTTCCAATCATAAAAATATGGCCTACGTTTTCTGTCATCATTGAAATTACGTCATGACATTCACTGAATATTCAGTTCTACAATTTACGACAATTCGCGTAAAGTATCTAGAAGTATAGAGGAAATGCGTATACCCGGATTACAATTTGACTTATTTTAATATGTTACTTAAAATATTTTCCTATATATCTTATTGCAGTATTTACTTAGTTTGTTGTTTACAAGGTTGTTTAGGAAGTGATTTGTCGGAACTATATAATACAAGTAAACTTTCTTTTTCCACTTTCTCGCAATTACTATACAGTGACAGGATTCATTCGGTAACAGCAATTAAATGTAAGAGAGGTAATCTCTTGAAGATCATCTTTAGTCATTAAAAGTCAATCATAGTACAAATTTTCTCTCGATTACAAGGACACGTAATCTCAATAACAAGGAAGGTACCTCAGGTGTCCCTCGCCATTAGATGATTTAAGGAACAACCCCTCAAATATGGAGGTCACAAGTGATGACTTGTGACCCCCTTGTGA
>JAUESI010000036.1:7971379-7983073 GCA_032275145.1 Synergus laeviventris
GGAGATTAAAAATCATACTTTGACTGTTAACTTTCAATTTACTTTATATGCTTGATGCGGATGCGTTATACAGCTAGGTACGATAACAATGTGTAAACAGGGCCTGAGTATATTTTATAAATCACAATTACTTGGATATCTGTATAATTATCCCCTTTAACATATCCTTAAATACTATCACATTATATCATTTTCGCGATCATTTGCTCACAAGAGGACGACGACGTAAATAAGAATAATATATGAACCGAAAATTAATAAAGTACAGTTGCTCATTTCTTCATTCAGTTAGTTTATAAACTATAAAATTTCTCCATTTTTATAAAACGATTGGAAATTTTAATTATTACAATCAATATCCTCATAATAAAGTAATTTTTTACATAAGTCTTACATTTTTATAAAAGCAGAAAAGTTTTCCCATTGTTGGAATGGAAAGCGATTCAGAACTTAAAATATCGATGACAGTCACAAAGAGTTCTTTAAATTATATTAAAAAACTTTAAACCATGTTGTACACGTGATCCTTTAAATATATCTATTCTAATATGATTCGTGTAAATATTTCTACCTAAGAGTAATATGTCACGGGTTTTATTAAGAGCCACTTTGCAACGCCTCAAACTCAGTCCCTGAACTACTTTTAAATGCAAAAAGCACCAGATCGGACTAATTGGCGTTGTTGTCTAAATTCTGCGTAATAACGAACATACATTTACTGGCTAGACGCATTGACTAGGGTGTTTCGTTTTTGGAAATTTAACTTAACTTTTCAATTACATTTTCTTATTGAGTTAAGTTCCAATGGTTGCCTGGAATGTCTCAAATTTTCTAATAATTTAATAATTACAAGTTAAACTTTCTTCGAATTGCATTTTTCTATTTGTTTCCCATATTTGATATCTATAGATATCTACTTTTTAACAACCAAAGCTAAAATATTTTATAATTTTTATAAACTTAAAATAACGAGATTCAACAAAATCAGAAAAAAATAACATAATTTAAAAAAAAAAAAATTTCTAACAAGATTTTGAAAAAACAATCGATACATATAAATCAACAAACAAATTAAAAAGGCATATTGTTAAATGCCCGCTTGGATTATTCTCTTATTTTTATTCGTTTCATTTACTAACGAATTTAAACGTTTTAAAAAATCCCCAAAGCTTAAAGACACTGGAAACTATCTTCTAAAAATTGGTTCGCCTTGGTGACGAGTGGCATTAAAGTAAATGAGATTCAAATTTTTGTAAAGTAGACTCAGGTTTTTCCGAATCTTATATTAAGCTATGGCTTAAGTTCGTGGTCTGGAGGATTCTTCAGGATCCAGGAGATCATCGCATGAAGCTGTTGGTGGCAACAATTGTCGGCGTTTCTTGCTTCGTGTAAAAACCTTTGAAAGTTGCGCAAACTTACGGCGAGATACTGCAAAAAATTTTAGATTAAAATCAAATTATATTCTATATAAATTCAAAACAGGTGATAATATATTTAAGAAGTACAATTTATTATATTAAATACCTTTGCCCATGTTTCTTAATCTTTCCTTGAACAAATCCTCATCTTCGTGGCCTGCGGCAACAGGACCTTGTAATTTTGAATCTGAAGTTTAGAAAATTGGCATTAGCGAATAGTTGTTTTTATAATGAATTTTAATCTGAAAGAAAATAATCTACAAAGGCTGTTAACCATTTTCTAGAGTAGATAAAAAGTCTTCGTTCCAACGCAACTCCGCCATAAATTCTTCGTTTTGTAGAAACATGGCAATTCTTTCATCTTCTAGAAGTGTATTGTCCAGAGCAGTTTCCTCTGATGCCTCTGCTAATTGTTGAGGGATTCTAAGAAACGTTTCAGGCAGTGGTCCTAGCAAAGGAGGCTTCCATTTTTGAATACTTTTAGATTTACTAGACGCATCGGATTTAATAGCTTTAACGGCCTTTACAGAAGGAACGTCTTCGTTTTGTTCCAACTCGCTGCGGATCTTTTCGTTCTCATTATCTGTACTCATTGATAACAACTGGTCGATTGTTGTATCCACTGCGCCTTGGTTAGACCGCAGTACAGCCTGTAAATACATGCAATGAGAACTAAATATTCATTTGAATGATAATTTAAAAATATTGTAAAATTTGTAGGTATAATTACTTCTCAAGTTCTTAGTAACTGACTCTTTTTATTATTACAACAAACAATGAAATTTAAACTAATTATTGGGTCGGTCAGAAAGCTCATTCAGATTTTTTAATAAGCTTCAAAAGTACAAACTAAATATAAATAAGAAATTCCTTTATAAATCACGAGGTATTCTCAAGAGAATTATAAAATTGCAGTGATTTATAAAGGAAAATAATTACAGTCGGAATATAAATTTACATAGGATCTCTTACAGTGTACGCATTTTCAAAGTTCGGACTGTAAGTATATTTTTTAAATCACTTCCAGTACCCAGTACCACCTTGTCCTTGAATACGAACGAAATTCCTGAACAACCCAATATATTAGGAAAGGTTTCGAACGATCGAACGATAAAACAAAGTTTATGGAATACATATTTAGGTCAATCTAAATGTCAAATAAAAAAGATTAAATTTGTACCTCGATAACATCGTCATCCATCTCAGGGAACATGATTTTGAAGTCTGCCATCGCCTGATAGAAATTCAGGGTGGTCTGTTGTGGTTGCTCTGCCGCAGAAGCCATGGTTCTTCTTTTATCACGCCTTTGTCATAACTTGAAAACTGCAATCAACGCTAAATAGTAGATACCAGTAGATACTAGACACAAATGCCTAATTTGCTATACCGGTTATATCACTATTATGTCATGCTAGTACTAAAATCGACTCCCTAAAAATCGTTCAATGCATTGAAATATTGGCTTTGCCACCTTATTGTTCACAGATGCCGGTTTTATTAAAGTTGTAAAACATTCTTTTGGCAAGAGTTAGAATACATTTTTGAGTTATATTCTCTAATACACGTAATACACGTCACTTTATTCACCAGACTTCAACATTCATAAAAAAAAAAGATACCGGAGTCCGAAACTATACGCGATGTACGCAATCATCTGCAATCATCTGTCTGCATCTGTCAAATCAAAATTGCAGCCAATTGCAGCTACATTCTACCATTCTACCGATTTACCCATCATCAGATGAAATGCAACATGAACCATGATCTATAGACTGTGAACTCTCATAAGGATTTTGTGAGCCAGACATTAATCATTTTTTAAATTAGGACAGCAAAAAGGGGGGATCAAAAGCTAGTTTTTTTTTATAAAAGGAGTTTAAACATCCAATTGCAAAGTGTATCTTTGTCAATAGTATCTTAATTAAAATCTAATTTTTAGATGCGTTTAGAACGTCTTCCTAGTCTTCCTCATCTCTGGTCTTGCAATATTTTTCTGGTGAGTCACGTGATCTAAAGAAGATGGCAGTCGGCACATGGCACATTCTCTCTGTCCATGTTGACTATTTTGATCATGACGATTTTGAGTTTTTAAAATTTTTATTTAATTATGTCAAAATTATGTTAACTAAAAAGCTTAGATAAAAATTACCTTATATAACTTATAACACTTTTGAAAACTCTATTTTTAATGTTATTTTTATTTATAATTTAATTTAATTATGGTTATGTGTCTAAAGTGTCAAATATGCAGCACGTGGAAAGTTTGGTTAGGAAGTTAACATTGTTGATGTTGATATCAGATGGTTGATATGGTTTATATCATTAATATTTTTATCGTTTTGAAAAAAAATTATTCGTGAGAGCTTATTGATTTGTGACTTTTCATGTCGATTATTGCTCTAGTTTCATTTTTATCTCAAATAAATTAATAATATGGAAAATGAGAAGAGAGATCACAGTATTTATTATATAAAAAAACAATTTCTCTGTTGCACTCCTATTAATAAGTTCGATTTTATGGTGAGTATTCTTATTCTTTTCATTATTAAATTATTGTTTATTTCTAAAGATAAAATAATAAGTATACAAGTTTACAGTTTAGATTTACATTACATAGATCTTACATATTTATTTCTTTAGTAAAATCTTAGTTTTTAATCTCAATTTTGTCGTATTTAACATTAGCTTTCAAAAATTGAATAAACCGGTGAATTAAAATTGTTTTCCTCTTTTACAGATCTTCGGAGAAAATCTTGAAAGTGTTGATGTGTACATTCAAGAAAAAATATTGGATAGCACTGTAAATAATCCTATTGTAAAGAAATATCCGTTGAAGAAATCATATCAGAAAGCATTTTTGAAATTTATTATCGATAAGGTAAAATCTTGTATGATTTTGTACAATTTTATATTTTATATTTTAAAGAAATTGATTTAAAACAATGTGATAGAAGTCCTTAGTGTTTTGGATTTTTGGATTATAAATAGTTAATTTTATTTTATTTTCATAATATAGTTGGAGAAACGTAATGAAGAAATTCACGATGACATTTACAATTTATACTGCAGGCTTGTATCCCACTGTGAAACATCAAGCACACATTACCGGCATTTTTTATTGGATCAAAAAACTCAAGATTGTATAAGTTTAGAAGAAAGTAAAAATATAATATCACAAGGAACAACTGGATTGTGTAGTTGGCAGGTATTTATTACACATTTTTAAAAATGAGATGCCCATCAACTTTCCTGACACTAAATTTAAAACTTATTAATAGGCCGCTTTAACTTTAGCCGAATGGTGTATTTTAAACAAATCTCAAATTGCTGGCAAAAGAATCTTGGAGCTTGGATCTGGAATTGGTCTTACGGGTCTTGCCGTTATTAGTATCTGTTCTCCGAAACAATACACTTTCTCAGATTGCCATCCTGCTGTCTTGAATTTGTTGTCCAAAAACTTACAATTAAACCTTTCAACTAACTCTAAGGAATATACCGAAAACTTAGACAAGAAAGTTGAAAGATTACAATTTAGAACAAGATGCAAAGACACAGAAGTTAGAACACAGGATTTAGACTGGGAGGACATTGAGGAATACGTAAATAAGAGTACTCTCGTGCCTGAAATAGTCATTGCTGCAGATGTTTTGTACGATAAAAGTAACTTTAGTGCCCTTTCAAATGCCTTAGAAATGTTATTAACTAAAGGAGCTCGATATGCAATTATTGCAGCTACTGTTCGTAATTCCAGTACCATAGCTGAATTTCTAGAAAAATTAGGTAATTTATTTATAATTCAAATAAACAATACAAATTTGCAAGTCGGGTAAATTTATAAAAGATTAAACATTTGTTTTCAGATTCTAATCTTAGTTATCAAGAAGAACAAGTTCCGAAGCCTGATGTTTTCATTCAAACCAGTGACGTACCAATTAGGATAATTAAAGTGATCAAGAGACTTTCTTGATAATTTTAAACAATAGTTAATTTATATCAAGGACAACGAATAAGGAAAGCACTGTTTCTTAAAGAAGGGGTAATGAAATCATTATTTTATTATAAACCTTATATTTATAAATAACAGAGTTGCCATTAAAAATATTTATAAAAGTATTGAAGATTGACCACTCAAAATGCGAATATCGTAACTAAGCAACAATAGTAAACTTAAGTTAAAACCACTTTCTCTTGCTATGGCGTTTAAGTTTCACTTCAGCCTCATCCACATCCTTATCGGCATCCTTTTTATGACTTTTCTTTAGCTTCTTTTCTTTGAATTTCTCCTTAAGTTTTCCCTTCTTAGATTTGGACGGACGATTTGCATCATTATCACTAGCAAGATCATTTTTGTTCTTTGCTGAAATCGTAAGAATAAATTGTGAAAATACTGACAGTAACGGAAGTAGTGTGCTATACAAATTTTTGGCGTAAACTCACCTGCATATAAACCCATGTGCTTGTTTATACTGCGATCTTCCTCAACTTCTCTTCTTCGATCCATTTCAAGGCACTCAACTATCTCATTCCGTCTTTCAACGATTTGCACCAACCTATAAAATAAATTGAAACAAGAGTTTAATTTTGAACTGAATAATATAAGTATTATTGTTAACTATATAAATAAGAAATGCACCTTTGAATTAAAGTTTCTTCTCTCTGCTTATCGAAATCAGTTTTTGTGGCTTCAGGTTGACACATAAGGCACCTAATTTGATATTCTATATCTGCGTGTTCTTCTTCAAGCCTCTGCTGTCTTCGCAACAGCATTAGTTCTGCTTGCCTTCTAAAAAGCTCATTCTTTTCATTAACGAGGGCGAACAACTCTAGCACCAATTCTTCTACGTCGGCTCCTAAACTTGCATCTGAAAGATAAATTACAATTAGTATTTCATACTATTTTCGAAGTTAATTTACAATCATATAATCTGGATTTTAAGCAGAAAAATGTTTACCCGCTTCAGTCTTGTCTCGAATTATCTGTTCTAAACGCACGCCTTGCTTTTCCAAGCCCTGCTGTTGCATTTCTATTTCGTCTAATTCCAATTTAACATCTTTCAACGATAAGACTTTAATCTGAAAACAAAAAATAAATGAGAGTTGAGTGGACATAACAAATATTTTAAATATTTTTATCTCCTAGTAAGGCTCTTTAAAATTTAATACATTACATTACCTTTCGTCTGTGAGGAATCGGACGGGGTGGAGCAGGACCCTTTTTTCTTTTCCATTTTCCTTGTATGCTCTTGTCTGAATAGGATCCATACGGTGGATTATCAGTACAAGTTAGACTTTGTCTATTCCTATTCACTTCGTCTTTGTTAGACTTTTGTTCCTGCCACATGTTAAGTTTACAAATATCTCTCTCATCATCCAACTCGACGATCGGAGATTCACTGAAGCTCAAAGGCATTTCAAGGGATTGACTCTGAGGTGTACTAGTCGTCAGAGGCGGTGGGGGAGCTGGTTTTGTTTTTCTAAAACGAGGTGTTGTACGAGGGGATGTATTCTGTAAATCATTAAAACATTAGCTCTTGTTTACATTATTAATAATCATACTTAAGAATTAAAATCATTTAAATACTAACAGCATGAGTTGGAGTGGCTGGATTAGAATTAGACGAAAAGGTTTCTTTGGTGGGTGGCTGAGGTGCAAGTTTTTTCTTTCTATAAGTTCCCCCAGGTGTAGTTGCAGATCCACAACTGCCTAGGGAAGTATTTGAGGCATAAATCCCGCTTCGCTCCAAATCTGCCTTTGAAGGGAAAAGACCTACGTCAGTTTCCCTGAAAGAGAATTATATATTATTTTTAAAATGTGATAAGATAAAAGCTTAAAGAATAAAAAATGTCCTTCAATATTCAACTCACCTCATGGTTCGAGGTTTAGGGACCGGCACACTAGTTGGGAGAGTTCTATCTCCGATCTCGGTGTCAGTCTCATCTTCATCGCTCAAGAAGGGATTCAAATTAATGTTAGGAGCCTGCAATCTTCGCTTAACGGGTGTCTGATCGGTTTTATTTTTTCCCACGACAATGCCTCTCATAGCAGGCTGGGGGGGAGTAGCGACTTCTCTAGGATCCTCATCCTCCTCACTGTCAAAAGGATTAGTAGAGCTATTTGCCTGATCCTTCTCGATCTGTTCATCCTCGTCGGCAAATGGATTTAAGGCTTCGGGATACTCCTCGATGTCGCTGAGATCAATTCCCTTAGCAGTAAATAAATTAGATTCTGTACTGACATTGCTCGTCTGCGGATCCTTGTCGTCG
Source organism: Synergus laeviventris (assembly GCA_032275145.1). NCBI lineage: Eukaryota > Metazoa > Arthropoda > Insecta > Hymenoptera > Cynipidae > Synergus > Synergus laeviventris. Next base: position 7,979,062 of record JAUESI010000036.1, read on the forward strand.
ATCATTTTCTTCAGTGCGTTGACAACACTGACGTCTTTATCAGAGGGAGAAAGTGGTTCTACTATCTCACAACTATTTGTGACTTCTTCCAAAATCTGAGAGGAGTCTCTCGACTCCAAAGGTTCTTTCGATTCAGAGAGCTTTTCCAATTCAAAGGGTTTTTTTGGTTCAAAATCATCTGACTGCAAAGATTCTTCTTCGAACTTTTGTTCTGTTAACTCCAAATCTTTCTTCAAAATAGCAGCCTTAATGGAATCCCTTTTCCAAGCTCTGACGTCGTCGGACTCCTGACCCTCGAACATCTTCAGTCTTTGCTGAACGAGGGAGGGAGGATTGGCTGAAGCCTCGCCGAGTAAGTCTTTGGTATTTTTCTTAAGATCTAAACTCTTATTATCTACGTCATGGGACGAAATGGCAGTAAGGCGCTGATTTCCGAAAAATCTACTGTCTATCTCTAGCATATTTATAGGGTCGCATCGTTTATCATCAAACTCATCCCTTTTAGGCGAGCTGGGTGCAGAAGAGTCTGGGGATGCAGAGGTTTCCTCCAAAGAGTTTTCGGTATCGCTGGAAACTGACGATTCGAAGTGAGTCTCTGGACCAACAACTACAGAAAGCTCGTTAAGCTTCTCGGAGAGCAGGTGACTCGCCATGAAGTCGAGCCTTAACTTCTGGGTGTGTGAAGTACTCTCTGAAGTTGACGAAATCCTCGCTGAAGCTGGTGGGCTTCCAGTGTCCTTGGATGCTGCTAAACCGACCTGCTCTGATTTTTCCTCGTCACTGAGAGGTTTTTGATAAACATCGTTGGAACTTTGTTGACGAGAGTCTTTCGTGGTTTGAACCATGGCCTCGTTGTAGCTCTGGTGCATTGTTGGAAGAGTTAAAGATTCTTCATCCGGACAAGTTTCACAACAATATTGATCCTCCTCAGTCTCGTAGTAGTTTCCAGGTGTTAGCTGATTTTTGCACCGGGCACAACGAAAGCAAGTGCGGTGGTAGAGAGTCCTGGATACCATGAACTTCTCGGCGAGAAACACGGGAAGCCCACACACGGCGCAGGGATCTCTTCGCATCCCCAAACGTGACCCCATCTACACGAACAAAAAGAGAGAAGTTAATCGACTGGTAGTACTGGCGAGTCGGTTCAGAGTTATGTTATTTAAAAAGTAATGCAGGGTGGTATTATTTACACCGAGTTGCGGTCGACTTAGCAAGCTTTCGTGTACGACCTTCCAGAAGCAGACCTTGGACTTCGGTTTCTAGAGTTTCTAGAGATCAGTTAGAATATCGCGAGATCATTGCCCGGAAAATAAAAATTTTAAGCAGCTAAGGATCTGTGACGAATTATCAGACATTCAATTCTTTTGCATGCGAAAGCCTCGTATAAATTAAGAGCAAATGTTAGTATAATTTTGTTTTATCATACCTTCGTTCTGAACTTTTAACATGCGAGAAAACAATTCGTCACTTCCACTATTCGATCAAATATTTCTATAGAAATTTTTATTAAGTAAGAAATGAATTTAGATAAAGCTAGGTTGACTCTACTTGAAAAAGAAAGTGCTCTTTTGTGATCTTATCAAAGATGATTTTATTGTAAACACAAGAAATTGGTTTCACAGACTACTTTCTACTATTTTTCACATGCCGAGATCAGATGAGATGAATGTGCGAAACAACTTGCACTTTTTAAAAACTCTGGGTGGCATGTGAAAGGCATCAGCACAATACAAATTGCCCCCACAATTTGTGATCCTGTGCTCAGTAATTATTTCGTTAATTTTATTAGTCTAATTACCTCCGCCTGTCAGCTAATCACCCATTTCTTTACTAATTAATCTCGCTTAACTTCAAATGTCAGGAACTGCAGAAGAAATCAGTTTCAATGTCAATAGTGTGGTCAAAATCAAGAAAAAAATCTGTTTCTATCTTTGTCGATGCCAATTAAAATATGTGTGTCCGTCAATTCGCATAAAGACTGAACAGCTCATAAAAGTCACGGATAATTACGTGCGCAGCCTCAGAGTTTTCCAATCGATTATCTCTTCATCAGGTTACGGCCGATCAAGTCACTGTCGATGAGCCGAACGTATTAAATAATTAAATGTATATGTATAAATTTCAAAAACGACTGGCAAATGGATCTTAAGTATTATAAATAAAAGTATTCACTTTCTATCTGATCACATTTTTTACGTGATTTTTCACAATTTATCATTTAACATATTAAAGTAGATCTTAACTTTCGAATGAAACTTCAATTACAACTAACTTAACTATTTCATAAACAGAAAATCGAAGAAAACCCTACTTGAAAAATTTAATCATTTAAAGTACACTGAAAACTCTTTTATTTTCTCCAATATCGGGACTTTTAAGCGTAGCTTTGATTTAATCAATAAATTTTCTTTAATAAAAAAACCGATGAAAAATTCAAAATAGGTGACGACCTTTGATGACTGGTATTCTTATATGATGACCTCACTCAATTGATATCGAAAGGATGTCATGTATCACTACCTTCCGTTTATGATAAAGCAAGAAAAAGGGATATTTTCTTTAAAACAGAGACAAACGAATTTATTACAAAAAAGGAAAAAACTTTGAAATCCGAATTAAGAGGGTAGACTCAATTAAAATGTTCAAAAAATTGATTTTTTTACATACATAAATGAATGATCTAACATGTTAAGAAAGTAAATCCATGGGTTTTCGAATGCATAACTTATATTAATTCTGCAATCATACATTGCATTACAATTTACAATCATACGTCTAGATTCTCATAATATTACCCCAAAACTTTAATCGCGTTTTTTTCGAATTCACTTTTTGTAAACTGGAGTGCAACATAACTCAAAATAACTGCGCGGGATTTTAGTACAACACATAATCGAGAATTTTATTTTTATTAGAGGTTCACGGTGAACTATTGAACTCTGATGAGAGAACTATACTCAGTGACCTTAATTAATTCACGCTCCGTTGTATCTCTTATTATCCTTTGTTTTGTCATTCAAATTATGAATTCGTTTAATAATACATTTTTTGAAGGGACTTTTTTAAGAGCAAATTTAGTTTCACCAACTTTATGATTGCAATAATAAACACATCTTTTTTTACTAAAACTAGGCCTCCGTCTGTACGAGATGGAGTTTATACTAAAATAAGATGAAACTGAAAAATTGCATTTCGATAATTCAACATTTTGAAAGGAGAAATTTGCAGACTTGTGCTTTTATATTCATACCCAAGTTAATTTTATTTTATACCAAAGCACATCCCTGGCGAGACTTGACATTTAAAACTCATAACTTCCTGGTCTAAAAAGAAATTTGAAGAAATTAAGTTCAGAAGTAAGTGCAACATGTGCTATCTACTCAAAAGAATTGAATAACGAGGCTTTGGAAAAGTGAGAAAGCTGTCTTTAGATGTTCTTGGATGTGGAACAAAGTGTTAACATCAGGTCTCACAGTCTATGAAAAAAAAATAGGGTACATAGGATACTTTTTTGTCGCTCATTATAGGGTACTTTTTTTAAGCTCAAAGGGTACTTTTGTTAAAATAAAGATTAGATAGCTTTTTGCAATGTGAGGAGTAAAAAGAAAAAAAAAACCTGCTATTATGGATTTTACGAGTATGTAAATTAGTTTTACAAATACCCAGAATAGTCCTAAAATATCCTAAAACTGGGATTCTTTCCAATAAAAAAAATTTTTTTTAAACTAAATATTTAAATTTTTGCAAAATTTAAAGTAATAAAAATGAATTGAAAATAATTCTATATTTTTTAAACCAATAAGGACTTTCAAAGGATCTCAATATATTTTTAATAAAATAAGGAATTAAGGAATTATTATTAAGGAATTTCAAGAGGTGTTTCTAGGAATATTTTTTAGATTTTAGGTGATTTTAAAGGATTTCGGCAGGTTTTTATGATTTTTAAAAGGTTCTGAAGAATTTTAAGGAATATTAAGAAGTTTCTAAAAATCTTATTTTTACGTGTTATAAG
>JAUESI010000036.1:8034451-8049887 GCA_032275145.1 Synergus laeviventris
AATAGGAGATATTAGGGACTCCAGCTGAATATAGGGGTGAATAGGTGACGACCTGTGATGACTGATATTGAAATAAATGGAATCATGCTTTAGTGTGGGTTATCAGAATGAACCTAACTTCTTCAGTAGTTGTACAAATTTGGCCTCTTTAACCGCCTTTTTTGTTCGTATCATGGTTGAGTTAGAATGAATGTGGGCATGGACGAAAAAGAAAATGTTATATCATTCACTTGCCTTCGGCAGTATATAACATATTTTTAAACTCGGGTGCAACTTGATACACTTTCTCATTCTTTTGTAAAAAAAATCAAAAGTCTTTCTCACTTTCGAAGACTTTATAATGATAATGACTTAATATTAATATTAGACAAATTTGACAAGCTATGATTGATCGATATAGAAGTAAAAAAGAAATTAGGTACTCGTAATTTATATAGTCGAAAATTCAGTTTGGATGATGTAAGGATTATATTGAATTAATGTAGCCTAACTCATCATCATAATCCTTCATACTGACATCATCAAATCTAATATATATGAGTGCAATCAGTAATTTCTTTCTTTAATTTACGTAATGGTCCTTCAAGCGAAAAACGTCTTTTTAACAAATCAATTCTTTGAAGCAAATTCTTTCTTTATCTTCTTCTTTAGAATGGTCCTTTCAATGCACTTGGACTTGCAGAAAGTTCCATAGTCACTAGTGCGCTCACTGAGACAAAAGTGACTAGAATGGCAGTTGTCCAATAGTTTCTTCAAAGTTTCAGACTTGAAATTTCTATTGTTCAGTCCCTGATCAGAGGGAATCGCAAAAATGTAGCCTAGTTCTTAAGTCTTCCTCATAACCTTTGCAATCTGCCGTTTTTCTGACAGTATGACAGAAACTTTTGGGTCCCTTCGAAGCAGGATGAATAAAGAAAATCTCGATCAAGAAATAATGCCAATCATTTTTCCATAGTATGTAATTTACATTCTCCCGAAAATAATTGTCAGTATCTAGTGTGCAGAGGAGTACGATGCTCCAATATTTATGCTATAGGATCATGTTTGGAATCGCATTTCTGATTCTGATGTCTACACTTTATTATTTTACACATTACACTGGACAAAATCACAAAAAATGATGATTGTCTCATTGTTCAGAGTACCAAACATGTGAAGTAAATTTACTGCATGTTTCTGCAAATTATTGCTATATATGTACATATTTTCTCAATAGTTCTGTGGTCGGCAAGTTAATTACATATATTGTAATATATAATTATCATTCGATACTACCATATAAATTCACAATACATACGTGGTAATTGTTTTATTTTTAATCGCATGTTTCTGAATTATTATCTGCTATTGCCTCTCTTTTCTCTGTGCAAAACAGTGCATAATTTAAAGTGCATTAGTATTCATTTTAATTGAGAAGAATCAGTCATGATACTGGAATCTGGGTTCGATTCTTGGTTGTGATGTGAGTATTCTCTAGACAATATACAGGGTGTTTCGCGAGTTCCCTGCCAACCATGAAACTATAAATAACATACTAGAACAAAAACTAAGTCCAAAACTATAATTACAAAATGTTGTAAAATGCGTAGTTTTCAAACTACAGAGCAACAAAGGTTGCGATTTCGTTCGAAATGGTCTCCATGCAGCACGATGTTTTTAACTGTTTAGAGCATCCAGCGAAAAAAAAAGAATCTCCAAAACTTTGAATAATATCCGCACCAACTTCATGACCTTTTCTACGATAAGCTTTTGAATAATATCAATTAAAAAATACTTAAAACTAAGTTATCAATCAGAGTGGTCACCAGATTCAATTTTTCAATTTCCCTGACATTTCTCTGACTTTTTCCTGACTTTTAGACAAATTTCCCTCACAGAAAATTATTAAAAATGCAAATAAATTTTTAATAACAGTGCTGTTGGATTTTCAAAAATTTCACGTGACATAAAATCTTTAGAAACCTCCTAGGATTTCATTCTACAAAATCTTTTAAAAATATAAAAATCTCTTAAAATCCCTTAAAATTTCTGAAAATCTCACAAACTTTCTAGATACCTCTTGAAATTTTCTAAAATTCCACGAGGAACTTCGAAATCCCTAAAAATACGTCAAAATCTCGTAAAATTATTGGAAGTTTATTGAATTCCCTTAAAATTTTCTGAAAAGTCTTGAAATTCCTACAAACATTTTTAAATTCTTTATAAAATTGAAGAAAAATATTTTAAATCCTATAAATTCCCTAAAAGCTCATAAATTTTGTTAAATCTCTCAAATCTCGATAAGGAATACATATTAAATTTCCCTATGTAACACGTAAAAATCTTTTCGAATTTTTGGAAACCTCTTAAGATTCCTTAAAATTCTTTAAAACCTTTTAAAAATCCTTGACTTTCCTCACATGTGGCCATCCTTTTAATAACAATTAGTAAAAAAAACTACATTTTAATTTAAAATTTATAAGAAAGAAGTTTCTAACAAAATACTATAGTTCTCACCAATGTTGGGGTAAGTTACGTTTTTTTGAGTAGGTAACTAGTTAAAATTACGTTACTTGTAACTTTAAGTTACAGTTATAATAGATAAAGTAACTTCAAGTTACCTAAAAAGTTACTTTTTTCTTTTCCTTAATTAAAAAATTTAAAAACACATTACAAATTTCAAAAAATCGATTTTCATGAATTTTTTTGGAGGATTTTATATTATGGTAGATATTGATATAAAAATTGTGAGATGGATTATCCAAAACAAAAAAATTAAACGGTTTTAGATTCAGTAAAATAGCAAAATAACTGAAATTTTTCGAAAAGAGAAAAAAACGGGCTTTTTCACCGTTTTTTGCAAAACAAGAAAACAGTTAAAATCAAAATTTTTTAAAATTCTTGATATGCACTATAGCTATATTTGTAAACTTTGTAAAGAATATGTGGTAAAAATTTCATAAGGTTCGGAAAACGTTTGACAAAAACACGCTTGAAGTTTTTTTAAAATAAAAAATCGTGAAAAATCTTACCTGCGTAATAAAAAAAAATCGATTTTTTTAAATTGATCATATGGGTAGACGCCTTAAAACCGTACGATTTTCAAATCCGAGTGTTTAATCTCTTCCTTTTTTATTAGAAGAAAAATGTAAATTGACCATACAAAAAATGTATACAAAAAACACAAAGTAACTGTAAAGTGACTAAAATTAAGTTACAGGTTATTGCAAAAATGGTAACTTACTTACGTTACAAGATATACTTTTTAAAAAAATTACAAATATTAGCGTTACTTTTTAGTAACTGAGTTATTTGTAACAAGTTACTACCCAACACTGGTTCACACAAATTCTCGCAGTGGGTCACGGATACTATAACGCATTTTACAAAATTTTGTAATTATAATTTACGACTTAGTTTTTACTCTAGTATTTGATAGCTTCACGTTGGTATGCAGAGAAGTCGAGAAACACCTTGTATATATGGTATAAGGTATAATTGAGATAAAAAGGAAACTGTTAGGTACTGACTCGCAAGTACCTGATGGTGAGGCTAAAGCTATGGGGAATGAGTCGGCTGAAGAAAAAAAGAGACCCGTTAATTCGAAAGTCTGTGCAAGTGATCATTTTCCACGTGGTTACTGCCTTTCTTGTTAGATATAGACAAGAAACTCATCCATGCAGCGGTAGCACGAACTTATACAATAATTAAAGCCCCTCCTCGCAACTGATGATTGTGAGTGAAACGTAGGTGCGCAAGAATAAGTAAAAGTTACGTGTGGCCCGTGTGGCAGCTCAAGTGGTCGGCCTTGTTCTCAGTTTGCCGGTTACGAGGTCGCATTCAGCTGGGTGATGTGCCACGACGAGGCGGATATAGAAAATTAACCGATTGTGCGAACTTGGGCCTAATCCACAATTCCCAGAATAATCCTACAATATATACCAAAACTAGGATTCTTTTCAATAAAAAAAAATGGATCTTCAACTAAATATTTCAATCTTCGCAAAATTCAAAAGAATTTAAAAGAATTATAATGAAATCAAAAGATATTTTAAACAAATTCATTAATTTAAAGAATTTAAAATGATTTTAAAACATTTATTTTTCAACTAACAATATTTCAAGATATTGGGAATGATTTTAAAGAATTTCAAGGGAATCGTAGGGGTTACAAAAAAAGTTTGAAAACATTCTAAGATATTTTAATTGATTTAAGAAAATTTCAAAAAAATGAAACTTGTGCTAAATTGTACTGAAGAAATGTAAACCCTCTAGCAAAATTCCGCAAAACCAACAGTTCTCAAATTAAAACTCAAAATCTGAAACTCAAAAAACTCAGAAGTCTAAAAAAAATAAAAATTTTGAAAAAAAAACTTGTGCTGAAGTGTGCTCAAGAAATGCAGTCGCTACTACAAAAAACTGTTGTTCAAAAATATAAACAAAGTTTATTTTTACATTTTCAGTTTTAATTTGAGAACTATAATAGCCACAGGGATTTTACAAGAGGCAAATGTGATTGTATTTCTTGAGCACAATCCAGCAGAAGTTTATTTATTTTTTTTTAAAATTCGATTATTTTCACTTACGAGTTTCACATTTTGAATTTTAATTTAAGAACTGTTGCTCACGGGGAATTTCACAAGAAGGAAAAGAGATTGTATTTCTTGAGCACGAACCAGCACAATTTTTTTTTAAAAAATGGAATTTTTTGAGACTTGTAGGTTTGTAGGTTTTTTGAGTTTCAAATTTTGAGTTTAAATTTGAGAACTGTTGGTCGTACGGAATTTCACAAAAGGAAAAATTGGAATTGTAGACTACAATATAGCACAAGTTTTTTTTTTCTTTTAAATTTGATAATTTTGAGACTTTCGAGTTTAGGTTTTGAGTTTTAATTTGAGAACTGTTGGTCATACGGAATTTTGCAAGAGGGAAAAGACATTAGATTTTAACAAATTACATAAGATTTTAATACATTTTTAATAACATTGTTTAATGAAATTTTAAAAGATTTTTATTAATTTTAGACAATTTAAAACGTTTTAGAGGATTTAAAAGAATTTAAAATTGCAAGTATCAAATACAAATTTTCAGCTTTAAAAGATTGAATTTCCTATTACTTTAATTATCCGGAAAAGTTTTGTCAAACCGTAAATGAGCCGGAATTATCCTACAGTACCAATGTAAATCATTTTTTCAGTTGAGTCAACTTTACCAATTGAACAAAGGTGAAAAGGTATGTGCATGGAATTAATTTTCACCTGGAGAAGTGAACTTTTAACTAAATATTTGATTTTCAAAAAGAAAGATATAGTTGAATGTCCAACCAAATATAAATGAAGAAAATGCGGATTTTCTTGAAAACAAGGAAAAATCAATTAGGATAAAGTTCAGATATCTAATCTGACAAAAACTAAATTTTTATTTAAAAAAAATTTTAACTGATAAATATATTTGAAAAATATCAAGAAACAAGCTTTCAGAACATTTTAATGTGCATTAAAATTACAATCCTTCAAAACAGAAAAAACGATTTTCTTAAAACATAATTTTCCTCCAAAAATAATTAATAAAGTGTGAAAATGTTGACTAAACTCATCCAAAACGTATAATATCGAATACCTTTCGACCGTAATGGGTGACAAATGTCACATTTATAAGTTTTATTCCAAAATGCATCATTTAGTCTGAAAACACGAGTTTCGCGCAATAATAAAATTGTCAATTTTCGCAGTGTTTGAAACATAATTCAAATTAAAAAAATGTAATTAAAATTAATGTTATATAACTGTTATATAGCGTTTATATTCGTATTATGTAGCGATTATATTCATGTTATATAACTGTTATAAAACTCTTTTTTAATGAAGGATTGCAATTTTGTGTGGCTTAATATACATTAAAATATTCTAAAAGCTTGTTTTTGATATTTTGCAAATATATTTATCAATTAAAATTTTTTTACTTAAAAAATTTAGCTTTCGCCAGATTAGACGTATGATACTTCAGCCCAATAAAAAATGGGGCAATGGAGAGAAGAATTAAACTCTGAAATCTGGAATCTGTTAATTTTGTGTAAATTTGAAGAAATTTTTACAGTATTCAATGAAAATAGGGTATTTTCAGAAGGAAATATTGTAAATAGGGGTCATTAGGGACGTAGGCTGAATATATGGGTCAACAGGGGCTGCAGGGACCGGTCTGTAAGGCCTGCAATTCAATTTTCAATGATTCCACGAATGCCGTGATGTACGAATGAACGTTCAAATAAACTTATTCGTTTTCATATAATAAAAATAATTGTAACGAGAAAATTGAACTACATTTTTAAGGGCATGTGGTACGAGGGTCGTTCAATAAGTAAAGTAAAAATACAGAAAGACACCTTTTTCATGCAGTCTTTTTTTATTTTTCAACATAATCTGCTTCGACTTCTACAAACTTCGTCCAGCGATCTTCGAATACTTTTATACCCTTGGAAAAGTAGAAAGTATCGAAGCCTTTGAAATACTCATTCTACAGCGGCGATGACCTCCTCAGCAGAAGAAAATCTTTTTCCCCCGAGCCAAATCTTGAGGTTTGGAAATTGAAAAAAGTCAGAAGGAGCCAAATCAGGGGAACAGGGTGGATGAGGCAAAAGTTCAAACCATAATTCATGCACTTTTGCGATCGAAACTGAGAAAGTGTGAGTCATGATGAAGAATACTTTTGTGCGTCAATTTCGGACCTTCTGTTCCACAGTTTCGATGGCAAATCTGCATCAATTAGGATTTGAACTTTTGCCTCATATGCCCCTGATTGGGCTCCTACTGACTTCTTATATTTCGAAACCTCAAGATTTGGCTCGGAGGAAAAAGATTTTCGTCTGATGAGGAGAACATCACCGCTTCAGATGAGTATTTCAAAGGTTTCGAAACTTCTATTTTTCCGATGGTAAACAACAATTGGAAGAGCGCTGGATGAAAAAGGTGTTCTTCTGTATTTTTTATCTTACTTATTGAAAGACCCTAGTAATAACCATATGGGCAAATTCTGATTACCTGAGTTTTTTTTACAGTTTTTACTTTAAACACTAATATGGTAATTACCACATGCCTTTAACTTAAAATAGCTTTTATAGTACACAATCTTCACTCTATGCCCATGTCTGTGGTACTAGCCGCAACGAGCACCCGATTGACCAACCATTTGCCACACGGACATAGCAAAGATATTTTCAATTTTCTCGAATGGCACGTATAGTCGAGATCAAGGATTACACTGGGTGGAATTTATCGTTACGAGATATACCAAAGAGATCCTTGATAAAGTGATTTTCGCTGCTCAAACGAAAGGCGCAGCCTCATGAGTGGAATATTTGCAAAAACACTGCGCAGATGCTTATTTGATACAACACGCATTCAACTGATAACGTTACACGAGGCTACGTTCACAATGCATATTGTATAAGGCGCTACACAATTTTAGAAAACCCACTATGTGAAGCATTTGCATGAAACGACGAAGATTTATTGTCTTGATGGAGTCACCACTTCAACTTATTTGTGTCAGCGATTATTATAGAATTTATCCCATATTTATACTATATAGAGAAAACACTAACTGCGAGATGTAATTTTCATTCCAGGGAACCGTTGATTTTTTCTGAAAGGATATTTTATCTGTATCAATGTTACCTTGTTGTGTTCCCCTTAAATCACAATGCATATTGCATAGCGTCAAATAAGATGTATTTCTGAAATGAGCCAGTTGTCACGTGCGGAGAAAGCGAAAGACAAAAGTGTGCCAGATTGGAAAAAAGAAGAAACTTGATGAGCAAGAAAGTGGAAAGAAAATTACAACCTTGCGACAAAACGAGAAACGCAACAAGCGTTTATGATATCTTGGTTTACTTGCTTTTGGAAGAGTTACTACTCAAAAGCTGTAACCATGAAGTGTCTAAAACGAAAAGAAATTTTCTTTTTGCAAAAAAAGGTCGACATTCGGATTTTTCTTTCTAAACTAAACAAAATAAATTATTTTTAATTATTGCAAATCAAGATACAGGTTCTTCAAAGAAAACAAGTTTTTCATGACTTTTAGATTTTGTAAGATTAAAATAACTTATGTATTCAAGTATATAAACAAGATTTGAAACAGGTTCAAGTATTATGTAAATAATATTTAAATTGGTCTGTACCGTTACTGTATAAAAAAAGTTTATTGAAACTAAGAGAGATGTTTCAGGCAGTTATGGAATTTGCTTTTATACTCAATAGACAGTTTTCAGATGAAAGAGTATACAAACTTGAGAAGTGTATTTTAATTAGCAAAGGAATAAGACAGTCTCTGTGAATCATAATTGAAGTCTGATAATTAAATTGCCCGGAAAGCTACGAGCTCGTTTCTCCCTGTTCTTAAATCAAGAGACTACAGTCAAAGACCATAATGATTCTTTCATTCGTCGCTCAATTACTCATCTGCATAAATTGACACTTCTCGCTCAAGTGTGATTTCTCACGTGGATACCTTCGCGAGTACGAATGCGAAACAAACGAACATGGAGGCGTTACATAATGGCCAATAGGTGCTCACTGTTGATGAGCTTTGCATAAAAGCACTCTTGAAAACATCCAACTACCATTTGTGACATGGTGAATTGTGTTGATAAAACAACAATTTTTTCTTCTTCAAATGGGGCCGTTTTTTTGTGATTGTATCTTTCAAACGCGCCAACAACGTTATGTAATAATCGTTGTTAATGATCTGGCCCTTTTCGAGGTAATCGATGAATATTATACCATGCGCATCCCAGAATACTGGTGCCATAACCTTGCCAGCCGACTGTTGCGTCTTTCCAAGCTTTAGATTCGGTTTATCGCGTGCAGACCACTCGATCGACTGACTGTCGATTGGACTCTGGAGTGTAGTAATGGAGCCATGTTTCATCCATTGTCACATATCGTCTGAAAAATTCGTCTTTATTACGGTTTAATATCGCTAAACATTGCTCCGAATCACCAACACGTTGTTGCTTTTGATTGATTGTGAGGTGGCGCGGCACCCACTTTGCACACGGCTTTCGCATGTCCAAATATTCATGCTAGATATGTCCAACACGTTCCGTTGATATGTTTAAAGTCTCAGCTATCTCGATCAACTTCACTTTAAGTTCATTCAAAATTATTTTGTATACTTTTTTTATGCTTTCGTCGGTAACAGCCTCTTTCGAACGTCCACTGTGTGCATCGTCTTCAACTAACTAAAAATCATATGGATTTAATTTTAATAACGCCATCAATATGTCAGCCTACGAACTTTTCAGCCGATCCGTTATTAGCTACTTCTGAAAGTATGCCTCAGGGTTCACTTGCTCTACACTTGCTCTACAGAGTTAACATAGAAACAAATTTAGAAAGCTAAATTTAAAAGAGTAAATAAACAAAAAGTTGAAAGTGATAAAAAAAACTTGGAAAAAGATGAAGGAAGAAAGAAGATTGGATGGTAGTTATAAAAGTGAAGCCAGACGTTCAGTCTTGTGAAGTACCACTCTCAATATTAAAAATTCTACATTTTTTTTAAAGCTCTGAGTCCCTAGTTAATAGTTCTAGAGTTCCTTATAGTTTTTTTTAATGTGGAAATAAATTCAGATCCCTTAGGCCAGCACCTCCACAAAAGAATTTCGGCCCTATCTCTTTCTTTTTGAAAGAGTTCTAGAGTTCTATAAAAAAGAAATTTCGAAAAATTCAATACAAAAAATTACAGCATTTCGAAAATTTTAATATCGTAAGAAATTTTCCTTCAAAATTTTCAGTAGGTCTGATCAGAGTTATGTGTTTCCCCCAGAGTTTTACCGATAAGTCCTATACCATTTTTCAAGAGAACTCTTCAGGGGAGAAACAGAACTCTCATCAGAACTGAAACTTTCGAAGAAAAATTTCAACATTTTTTTTTTCGTAGAACTCTAGAACTTTTTAAAAAAAACAAGATATCACGAAGAAAAATTGGTTTTTGCAAAAGTGGGAGTATATAGGTATTTTTTTTCGAAAATCATCAGAAACTCTAGAAATATGCTAAATCTACTCATAACTCCAAAAAAAATTCATTTTTCCAAAAGTGGTGGGGAGTGTGGAAGTAGACCCAAATTTTTAAAAATTGATTTTTTTGTCCTTCAAAAAGGCCAGAACTATTGCTTAAACCTATCAGGAACTCTGTAACTATTGAATAGGGACTCAGAACTCTAAAAAGAATTGAAATTTTTAATAGTGGAACTTCACACTAGGGATCACACATTCGCCTTGTAAATATTGACCACCTTAATGTCAATAAAGACTTTCCTCTTGTCTTTTGAGAACCTACGACAAAAGCCATATAGAAACGATGTGGCTTTCCACAATGGGTAAAGAACGATTAAAGGACAGAAAAAGAAAAACAGAAGCACACTAGTTCTATTTCACCATCAAGCAGCTCAGCCTTTGTTGTCTTTCTATCGAGCAAGCTTACTCGTATGATACGTGAAGGGATACTTTTTATCCTTATAATGCCAAGATGAAACGAAAGCAAATTTAAAGTAGTAAACAGAGAGAGCTTCCAAAAAGACCCAGGGTTTAATACTGCTGTCCAAATTGTCGATTCAATCGCATCTCGCGTAGCGCTGGCGCTGTAAGTCTGAATTGGTAGGGTAACTTTGAGCACTTATATTTGTATTAGGCACGCAACTAAGTTCCCTCTGTTGTTTATTTATTATGAAAATGCAACTTTCTTGTATAAAAATGGTTACAAATAAATCATTTAAAGTATCGCCCATCGTTAGCTACAACTTTAAGGGATAAATGAATAGTTTGCGGAAAAGTCTGAAGCGTCATTGAAGAAAGTGTATATGTATTTTCAGAAAAATTGAATAACTTCCAGACGTACAGTGTGCAGCAATTGGCAGAAGCTCTACAGAATCTACTCTCTTCCATCAAACATAATCTCAAATGTTAAAATCGTCGGCAGTTGTGCTTTTACTCTTTCACGCGAAAAATGGTTATTGCAGAACAATTATGTATAAAATATAAAATAAGTATAGATTAAGAAGTTTTTAAAAATGAAATCGTAGAAACTTGTAATGGTACATTATGATACAAGTGCGGAAAGGTGTTGATTCCTACGAATCACCAACGCACGTGTATCATATACTATATTTTTTGTTACCCCTGTAAAGGGAAGTTCGTAACAATATTGTGGGGTGGCTGCAGAGGACGAAGAAAAAGATTTACCGTCATATGTGTTTTAGATGTGATACATTTTTGTATGGAATTATGCATATTGCAAAGTGTCAGGTTGCGTACCAGGCGAACTAACCTAAAGCTAAATACTTAATCTCTCACTTCTTAGCTGACGAAATTCCCGCACGAAATTTTGTTGATTGAATGTTCTGATTCCCGCACACTCTGACTTCATCAAGAATACATGTGTTAAACTTTAATGGCTTTAACAAACAAAACAGCATACCACCATCAGCAGCATGCAGCACTATAATTGTTGTCTGTTTTTTTTAGAAGTTATCATTTTTTAAGATATTTACACATAAATTTCACTTCAATGACTGTATGAAATATGTTATTTGGTTACTGAACATTAATAATTCTTTAATTTTAATGGTTTGTATACAAAAAAATGTATATTTAGAGAATTACCGCAATTACCAAAAATTTACTAATTACGATAAATTTTGACGTAAAAGAAAAATTTACCGTAACTTTCGCTGTAACAACGGTCACGGCACATCAGTAGTAACTATATATATATAGTACTTACGAAGTTGAGTAGGAATATGCAAAACGGACTCACCTGAAACACAATAAAAAGAAAATGTTATCTTATATTAATCTTCAAAACCAAGTTGCTATTAGTTAATAAATGTGTTAAAACTCTTTATTTTATAAACATTCCAGGTGTTTCTAAACAAAAATGGATAGTGTTGAAATAAAATGTGGTTGACATTATAATCTGAATATTGAGCAATAACAATAATTTACTATTTATAAGAAATTTGTAACATTTACTAAATGGTTTTAGAGTTATACTTTTGTACTAAAAATCATTGGTTCATAAAAGTGAAATGGGGTCAGAACTCAGGTGCAGGAGATATCGCAAAATCGATTAAATATATGTTATATTCCACAAGGAGAATTGAGTCGCAAACGCTAAATTCTCTTTAATAATATAATATATAGTAAGGCGAAGCTGATGATAATAGGGTATTCAATATTCATATTCAATAACTAAAAGATCAAGTCCAATAGATTCCAATGATTAAAATATATTTATCAATTCTAATTCGATAAATAAATTCCAATAAAGCATGAAAAGATAAGCTCTACACGAGGACCATTGGTCACTGACTAACTATCTAATTGTAAGATAATCAATCTAAATATCTAGATACTAAGTTTCAATACCGAGATAATTGGGCTGAATATTTATATTTGTAATTCAATTTTTGGACTATCTAGATGTGAAGTTTGAGTATCCATTTTTCTCTGTGTATATAGTAAACATTTACTGAAAAGTCACTTCAAGCCTCTTTATAAGTTGCTTGAAGACACTTGAAGTAATCAACATAAGCTTATACACTCGATCTTTCGAGTTTTCAACCCCTCGCAGAAGATGTGCTCGATGATTAACGACGTATCTCAGAGCGAGTGTTGCGCAGTTTTGCAGATGTCAGGAGAAAAGTGTGCAGAATGGTATATAGGTGCGCTAATGTTGCTTCCAGGAAAGTACAAATCGTTCGTGCAGCATTGCGAAATACCTCAGAGTGGCAATATATTGCCATATGCACGCGTTTGCAATTGATTACAATCGCAATTTATCGTCTCGATTGCTTATATGTTCACTACTCCGTTAACGAGCGATACTTTTATGCTATCTTCTTGTCGAATAATAATTAACTTCGATTTATATATCACAATACTAGTTTCCGATTCTCGAGCAGCGTACCTAATGCTATTTTCATCGTGTCTATCCGATCCCGATTCTTTCAAATTACCGCCGTAGCTCTATAAATAAAATCGTATCGAGGGTTCACTTGTTTAATACATGTTATCTATATACTGTATAGTGATATACACATCGACAGCGGAACATAAATACAGGATATTAAAAATCAATTTGTGTGGAAGCATTTAAATGTCATTTTCTTTCCTCTCACAAGATTTACTCCGCTGGAGTCTTCTTACTAAATTAAAGCATGTCATCCATGAAAAATTCAGAGCGCACCTTTCATCGTGACTTAGGTATTCCACATTGTATGCTAATAAGAAATATCGACAATTACAGTTAGTCAGATTCGATCTGAGAGCATTTATTGGGTTGGTGGTATACACTGACACTAATATACGAAGAACTTAACGTGTCTGGAATATATAATACATGCCAAAACCAAAGCAGGAATAGTGGGTTACTTTTTATCCGAACCAATTATTCATGTGACTTCTCCTCTCAGACTTAAAAAAAAGTCTAACTTTTCGAGCTCCAGTACTATCCGTTAAGTCATCTAACAGAAAAAAAACTATTCATTCATGGTGATCGAGTTGGCCGTACTCAATGGGAAACAACAGTTAAGCAGGTCCATTCAAGTTATAAAAATCTAGGCATACATGTATATCGTAGTTTTCTGTACCATACATGTGTTTGCCTTTAAATTTGGATCTTTTTTCAAGAGTATTTACAATTACACTTGCAGTTATAGATTATTGGTCTGCTAGTAATTTATTTATTTATTTGTGTAAGATGTAATGTACAATATCAGAAGGAGCAAAACCTGTCTTAAGATAAATGATGGTGATTCATACCAAGTGTTCTTAACAACTGCTGTAACCTTTCTATAAGCAGCTATCATTATCTAAATCTCTCAATAGTATACAAATGTAATACATCGTTTACTATAGGACTAATGTTACAAAATATTGGAGAAGACGCTACAAGACCATGATAAACAAGTCTGTGTAATATGCAGGAATTATTTGCGACTTTTTCTTGTACCTTTTACTTGCTATTGAAATGAAGCTACAATTTCTGATGGGTCGATTAAGTCTTCGATTCTCGATAACATTTTAATTTGAATCAATGTTCCGTAAAGAAATGATCTGCTCGATTGATCATTGTTTCAAGCTTCATTTAAACGTTTAGTGATCTACGGAAGTGCACATTAATTACATTTAGGAAATGTTCGGACAAGGGGGAAAACTTAAATAAGATGAGTACTAAATGAACCTTGTGAGATAAACGCATGAGATAAACCTTTCACAAAGGATGTGGTCAACCTTAGGAAAAACAACTGCGAAAATGAGATTACGGCATACAGTTATTTTAAAGTAACGTTTGATGCACAGTTAATTACCGTTCGACACGACATCGACATACTATGGCGAACCGCTTATAGTGGACTAAGTGCGTATATAAGTATCCAAATGGAATTATCGCCCCAGTTGAAAGTAAAGATATAGAATCGTATCCCTTTCTATCTCCATATCAATCATCATCCACGCCTATCTTTTTCAATCCCCTCTTTTGTATCTCTTTCTATCTCTTGTCTATCCCAACCTATTCCTTTCTATCTCTCGCCTATTCTTGTCTATCTTTTTCTATCTCCTTGTCAAAATGATTAATCATTCAAAGTATTGCCCATCGTTAAGCTACAACTTTTTCCCATCTTTCTGGTAGAACTCGAATACCGTTACGGTAAAAGTGTTCATCTTTTGAGGCTATCCACGAATCAAGCCATTCATTGATGTCTTCATATGAGTGGAACTGCTGATCAGCCAGATCATGTGCTATCGACCGGAACAAGTAATAATCGCACGGCGCAATATCTGGGGAATGCGGCGGGTAGGGTAGGACTTCCCATTTGAGCGTTTCCAGGTATAGATTTTAACGGGTTTGGTAAAGTGAGGAGGCCGAGCGTTGTCATGCTCACATGCTGTAGAATCAACGTCCCTTGGCTTCAAAGCATAAGGAACCCAAGTTCCTTGTTTTTTAATCATTGCCAACGCATGCAATTGCTTGGAAATGGCTTGGCGGATAACTCCTAATTCTGAAACAAGCTCTTCTTACGTTTGGCACGGATCCTCATCGAGCGATGCCTCCAAATCAGCATCTTCGAAGGTTCTTGGCCTTCCTTCACGCAGACGGTTGTCAACATCAAAATCACCGTCTTTGAAGCAACGGAACCAATCACGGCACGTTGTTTCACTTAGAGCAGCATCTCCGTAAACTTTTTGGAGCTCTCGATGCGCTTCAGCCGCCGTTTTCGTCGAGTGAAAAAAGAAAATCAACACCCGCGAATTACAATTATTTGGCACAAAATCAGACATCTTCACACAACCAAAAGTATATGACGCCAAAAAGAAGTCATTAATGTGTCAAAACGGTTTGTTTACCATATTTTTAAGCTTGGTTCATGACGTTTTGAATATATCAAAAGCAGTATTTA
>JAUESI010000036.1:8085054-8098245 GCA_032275145.1 Synergus laeviventris
CTAAAGGGACATGATAAAGGGAAATAATGGTAAAAGTAAATGGTAAAGGGAAATCATGGTAAAGGAAAATGGCAAAGAGAAATAATGGTAAAGGTAAATGGAAATGGTAAAGAAAAATAGTAGAGATATCCTAAAGGGACATGATAAAGGGAAATAATGGTAAAAGTAAATGGTAGAGGGGAAATCATGGTAAAGGTAAATGGTGAAAGGATATGGTAAAGGAAAATGGTAAAGTTAAATGGTAAAAGGTTATGGTAAAGCAAAATAGTAAAGGGAAATGGTAAAAGGAAATGGTAAAGGGAAATGGTATAAATACACGGTAAAGGAAAATGATAAAGGGAAATGGCAAAGGTAAATGCTAAAAAAAATGGAAAAGTGAAATAACAAAGGGAAATCATTTTTATTTTTCTAACTGATAAATATAATACAAAGAAGGTCAAAAACAATGTTTTAGAATATGGAAATGTGCATTAAGGGGGTCTTCTACGTATTCGCCAAAATTTTACGCCTATGTTTCAGAATGGTTTGCTAAAAAACTACACATTGATTAGCATTGGTTAATTAATTTTTAATTATTGAAAAAAAATCTATTTATTTCAAAAGAAAAATTTTTTCAATAAATCTAAGAACTTGCAGTTTATTATCGTTACGTGACATAAATTTATTTTCAAATATGTGGAACAGAATTTGGAAAATTATTTATAGAATTAAAATTTATTGATTTATTTTATTTATCAAAAATTTATCAAAAAGCATAGAATTCTGTCTCCAAAAATTCTCTCTCCACGTGGAAAATTGTCACAATTTTATTTGAGGGACGGATACAGTGGAAGTAACCTAAGTGGAAAAGGAATGTGGTGGTCAGACTCGGGGTGCATTTCAGTAGGAAAATTGATTTTCGTTCATGCGGAAAGTCTCTTCTCGGCTTTTTCAATCATTTATTTATTTCTTATCCATTTTATCCCCTTTTCTACACGTTGTTTATTTTTATGATATTAGAAATACTTAATATTCATCTTAGAAGAAAAATGATGTAGAAATATGGTAGAAAGTAAGTAGAACGACTTCAAGTGAAGAAAACCCGTTCTGATCAGACGAGAGTCTAACTTAAGTAGAAAAAGCTAGGCTTGGTAAGACAAAATGATTTTCTTTTCTTTCCTCATGCTATTTTTTTCGATTCTCAATTCGATTCTCTTTATTTCGCTTTTTCGTACTCAAAGTAACCGCAGGTCGTTCTCATACACTCTTACATTCATTAAGTAGAACGAGTTGAAAAAGGGTGCTTTAAAAAAAAGTAATTCTCTAGGTCCATCAACAAACATCATCCATCTCTCCGTGCTTCTTGCTTTCTCCCTTTTGCTCTCCAACTCCCCTCTCATCATTCTCAACTCGCACTGGTGTAGACATCAGTGGATCTAGCCTCCAGGCCTCACAGTTCCTATGAGAAAAAAAAGTAGAGTACATAGGATAGTTTTTTGTCGTTCATAGGGTACACTCTTTTTATGCTCGAGGGATATTTTTTTTTATATTATATAGTTTTTGTAATGTGAAGAGCAAAAAGAAAAAAAAACTGCTGTTACTTTGGTTTTTATCTAAATTAGTTTTACAAATTTCCAGAGTAATCTCAAAATGGATTTAAAACTAAAGATTTCAATTTTCGACGCATTATTCAAAGGAATTTAAAAAAATTCTAAAGAATTTTACAGATTCAATCAATTTTTGATAATTTAAAGCGTTTTAAAGGATTCTAAGGAATTCAAAAATATTTAAAGAAATTTTTAATTATTTAAATAATTTGAAGTGATTTCAATATAATCAAGAAGAGTTTAAAAATTTTAAAGAAATATTACAGAATTTAAAAGATTTCTAGATATTTCAAAAGATTTAAAGTTATTTAAGGTAATTTCAAGGAATTTGAACACTATTCAAGGGTCGAAAGAGCAAGAGGAGAGATGGGGGCTACGTGGCTTGCTCATTATGATGAAGTTGCAATTGCATTTGCTTCCTCCTAGAGGAAGCATTAACGACTTTTTTAAATGTCAAAAAATATATTTAATTCTTTTTTCTCTGAGCAATAAATCATTTTTTATTTTTGCATCAACTTATATTATGCTAATGTTGCCTTAGTCCTAGTCAACGTTCTAATCAATTGTCTAAGTTTTGAATTTTGGTTATTTGAAAACTTATAGATAAAAACGAAATTTTTTATAATTAAAAATAACTATAACTTTCTTAATATTCAATTAAATGTATTAATCTTAAATCTCAATCGATTCGTCTCGACACAAGGAGTCTTTCTCCCCTTTAGATAAGCTTTAAATTTTGATTATTTGAGAACTTATAGTCGAATAATCAATTTTTAAAAATTATAAATTTGCATAACCATTTTTTAATTCAATATTTTAAAAAACGGCCACATCCATCCATATGGTACATATATACAAACAGAAAATTGATTAGAATGTTATATTAGACATTTATCAACTGAGGAAATTATAATTAAACCATTTTTAAAATGTTGGAAAATGTAACGACTACAAAGCTTCCTCTACAAGGAAGAAAATAGAGGAATCATTAAAAAAGGGGTAAATGGGGTAATATGTCGAATGGGGAGCAGAACTGTGAAGTCCTAATCAGTCGAATTTGTATAAATTTAAAGAAAATTTTACACTACTGACTGAAAATAGAGTATTTTAGGGGCGAAATCTTGAAAATAGATGACATTAGGGTCCTCAGCTGAATATATGGGTCAATAGGGGATATAGGGACCGGTCTGTAAGGACTGATCCTCCTTTACTAATAATTCAATTTTTTCGAACCCTGCATTAAACCCGAAGTCAAGATAAATTTTTTGTTTTAAAATTTAATTTAATTTAATTTTCCGACTAATATGTGACGCGGATATTCATAATGATATTAATTTCGAGGTACATGCAAGCGTCATGCATCGAATTAATTACTGAGGCATTTCACGTCAAATGTCCTCATGAAAATATCCTCAAAATAAGCATATCATACTGGTGTGACTAAAATTAATTTGGCGGTCTTACATGAAATAAAATTTATTGGGACAAGCTACAGATAATTACATTTTTTCCAATACCGAGCAATACCATATTAACATGCTTCACATGAAGTATCGAGATACTCTTTTAAAGGATTTGACAGAATTTCAAGAGATTTCAAGACGTGCTAACAGATTTAAAAAGATTTATTTCAAAAGGATTGAGAAGTGCTTAACAATTTGCAATAAGTTTCACAGAGATTCAAAGATTTCAAGACATTTTAAGTGATTTTAAGGAATTTGAATTAATTTGAAAAGGTTTAAAGTAATTATAAAAATTACTAAAAATTTGAAAAGATTTCAAGTGATTTTGAGGAATGACCAGAGAACAAATTGAAAATAGGTGAAATTCAAAGGATTTTTTGTATTTTGAACGCTTTCCGGTTAAGTTAACATTTTAATTTGAGTTATCTCATCAAAATATCCTAAAACTTGGATTCTTTTCAATAAAAAAATGTATTGTAAACTAAATATTTCAATTTTCGCATTATTCAAAGCAATTGAAAAGAATTAAAAAGAATTCTATAAAGAAATCAAAAGATATTTTAAAAAAATAAAAAAAACTTCAGGTATATTCATAAAAATTTAAGGTCAATTCTACGTTAATAATTGAAGAAAATTCAATTGAATTCAAGAGGATTTAAGAAAATTTTGTGTGAATTCGGAAGAATTCAAAAAGAATTCAAAACAATTTCATATCAACATTTTCATGAATTGAAAGAATTTCAAAGGAATCATAGGGATTACAAACGATTTAAGAAGATTCAAAGAAATTTTTATTGATTTAAAAAAATTTCAAGGTATTTAAGAAATTTCAAGTGATTTTAAGAAGTGCTTAATAATTTTCAATATAAGTTTCATAGAAATTCAAAGATTTCAAGACATTTTATAGGTAAAAAAATTGTTAATAAGTGAAAATCGAAGGATTTTTTTGTATTTTGAACGCTTTGCGGTTAAGTTAACATTTTAATTTGAGTAATGAGTATACATCAGCAGTAATTAATAAAATTTGACATGATCCTTTCATAGCGATATTAGGGGCACCATTGATATGTGATTTTCTATTGAAAACGCAGAGGAGCTTTTTACCAGGATTCGAAGGGTGAAAAAACTTGGTTCGTTGCGCCACTGTGACTCAGCTTTCCCGTTTCCTTCCACCACCACCTCAGCCACCCAACATTTCAGCCTCCCACCTCACCAACACACAGAAACTGAGAACAATGAACAGTTCCCCCACAACCGAGGAAAGCTCCGCGCGATTCGCGTCACATGCTTGGAAGCTTTCATCCCGAAGGGTGGCGAAAGAGCCCGAAGCTTTCCGATGTGGCGCTACTGGAGTCGGTTTTCTACTGACGACGACATGTCTGCAGAATCAGCCTCCGCGAAGCTCGTCGCCGAAAATTTTCTAGGGTAGTCGGTTCATCAGGCGCCCGCACCTGATGACATCCGGTCGGTGATGTGACGCCGCGAAGGCACCTCGTTGCTGCTGTCATTATTCGCGCGCGACGTTGACGACCGTGGGGTGTGGTGTGCTGTGCTGTGTTAAGGATCGCACTCGCAACCCCTTTAGAGCTTTTTTCACATTTCTCATTTTCCATTCACCCTTCTCGAGGCAAGATATCATGGCAGGCAAGACTGTGTAAAGTTGGGGTACAAGAGTGACTCTGGAGTTCGGGAAGCTCGGAGGCCCGATGGCCGGATTCGCCTTTTCATGAAGCTCAACTGCCCTGGCTCGTTGAGTGAGTATTATTACCAGGCGGAGGTCGAGAGGAGAGGGAAAGGGGAATGAAAAGACTGTGGCACGTTCTCGAGATGAGAGTATGGATATGAAAAACACCACTTCAAAGTGATGCTCTCTAATCTGAAACAGAAACGAGATTTTTGTTATATAAATAATAAGAGAAAGAGCCTTGACAGTGACTAGGGTGGGCATATTTTCTTTGTTTGTTTTTCAATTCGGAACATCATATCTTTTATCACAAAATTCATGTCAATTGAGTTTCAAAAACTACACGGAGAAAATTCAATGGTTATCATATCTATACAATTTGTGGTTACCACAACCACAGCCCTTTTTCTTTGAGCATTAATGTGGACGTGGCAACTATTATGAAATATACTATTGTGAAATAATTGTACCATATTTTATTATTTTTGTGGTTGTGACCACCAAAGCAGTTTTCTTCGTCTAATTGAACGTAACTTAACGTAATTGAAACACTCTGAATGAATCTTGTTTATCTTTAAAACATCAGCATTAAAAAATTACTTCTATTCTCTACCACAAATTTGTTCAAGTTACACCTTTTCATGTTATATAAAGCTGTGAAGTATGTACACTGTCTAAATAATTTTGATTGATTTGGTTTTAGCGATTATAGACTAATCGTTAATGAGATTTTTCCTTCACCATTAGCTTTATTTACACTCCAAATGAACTTCTTGTACTTCCTCTTCGGTACATATGCCAGGGTAACTCACGAAAATTCTTTTGTTTTCTTAAGAAGGCGTGCCTTGATTTTACTCCGCCTCGACAACGCAAATATTACTTCTTTTTGTTTAAGATTTAATAACAATTCCTGTGTATTACTTTTTCCAACTTTCATAATTTTTTAATCATTAAAAAGATCTTTCTTTGAGAAACAAACATTTGTTTGCTATTATTAATTCAAGAGGAAAAATTATATCAATAAAAAAATACAAATTGTAAGGTGGTAAACAGTGAATTGTTATTGTTCGAAAAATGAAGGACATTAATATGAACTCCCTTCGTTTTATTATATACATACACATTACACATATAGTATAGTGGGAGCGAACATTTCCTTTGGATGAAAAATTATTCTCTCCACGACTTCCCCATTATATACGAAAATTATTTTCCGTGATATTATCACTCAATTACAAATTTTTGACAGAGAATGACAGATTTATTTTTCATAAATCATTCAATTTGCGAATTTCTATTTTATCTTTATTTTTCTGTAAATGAAATATTTGACGCGTGACAATTTTAAACGTAGATCCTATCCAAAAAAAGTATTTGAAAACGTGAAAACTATCTGAAGATTATTTTAATTGTCAAAACAGTTGCTGTCAAAAAGGATAACAAATACGTATTTTACAAAATTTATTAAAATTTTCTAAATATTAAAGGATTTCACGGTATTTTAAGGAATTTCGCATTCATAAGGGATTTTAAATAAATTTAAAGGATTTAAGAATATTTTGTGGGATTTTTTAATAATGGATAATTGGATTTTTAATAATATTAATGAATTTAAAATAATTTTACATTTTTTAAGTAATTTTAGGAATTTTAAAGTAATTATACGAAATTTCATTGGATTTTCAGGTATTTTAAGGGATTTTATGAGATTAAATATGATTTTTATTAACATTAATGAATTTAAAAGGATTTTACTAAATTTATTAGGATTTTCAGAAAGTTTAAGGCATTTCATGAGATTTCAAAGAATTAAAAATAATTCATTAAAACGATATTAAAGGGATTTTAAAGAATTTCATGAAACGTATGGAGATTACTGAAATTAGACAAGCAATCGCAAGTTTTTATATTTAAAAAATGAAAAATTCTGATTTATTGTGTGTGCTTTTGAAATATCTTCAAAGCATTTTAAAATCCTTTGATTTGAAATTGTTCAGAATCCTCTGAATCTTTTTATTAAAAAGAGTGCAAAAATGAGAAATTAATCGCGCACGAATCACAGTTTCTAGTATAATTCAAAAAGTCAATTTATCATGTACGAAATAGACTAGAATATGAGAAACGAGGGAAGTATTGTATGAACTGAAATTTTCGTCAAATTGGAACTCTCGTGGCTGGAAAAGACCCTTAAAAGGATTTGAATGAAAGTTCTTTAAACTCATGAAGCTCTTCATTTCCCCGTGGTACTGCTTCCGCTTCTCGCGAAAATTACTATTATGGATTTTATGACGCGAACAATCCGGCCAAAGTAGATTTACATCCCATCACCCTACAATTCTCTATGGAAAAATAAAAAAAATCGCGGAAATGGCTACTTTCAGTAGAAACAGACTTCGTGATTAAAAAGACAGTCTGGCTGACTAAGAATTACTTATATCACTGAATCTTAATTTAGCTCATTTCACTTTCAGCTATTGTTCTAATGATCAGATATGGTTAATCATCTTTTGCATCGCGCCTCTATTGAAACATCGAGTTTCGGTACCAGTAGAGCGGGTTGAAACTTGGTGTTTGCATCCCTAGAGTTGAAACTCTGTTGACTTTATCTGCCGTTGATAGAAGTGAGATCAAGATGGTGAATCGGCTTCACTTACAAAACAAGAAAATCGATTTCTCAAGAATCGAATCGGAATCGAAAACCTGTAACTTCAATTTGTATCGCTTCGTCATACATACGAGTGAAGAAACAAACTATTTCGCGTTAAGGGGACTTTCAATCAATTATCAAACCATGAAAATAAATACTCAATTGTTGAGAGTGCTACGATTATCTGTCTACATATATCTGACATAACATATAAAATTGAAATTCTATGTATGGTATGTGCTCCGAATAGGCTTCCACACCCTTGAGACTTTCGAAACTAAATTTTGCGGAATGTCATAAATTTATCCTATGGATTTTTTCAAGATATTTTTTATATTTGATATTTTATGTGAGGAGATAAAGGAATGTTGGTGACGCGAGAACAAGAGAATCGTCCTGGTGATGGTCTTTTTTCAATTGTAGTACTTCTCAGATCACAGGTGACATTAAACATTAAAGTAGGCCAAAGGTTCAGTACCCTAGAACATTTATTCTATAGACAAATTGATTCAATCCCATCGTTTCAAGTTCTTGCTAGCTTGTCTTTTTCACTACGCTTGACGTATCGATTACCTTTCTAATTGTCAATTGATTTTAATACGATCAGAGTTCATTTTAAAGCAATAGGTTCATTCCAATTACCGACTGCTCTCTTATCTTTCCTTTCAAGTGGATTTCTCATCAATTTTTATTTAATATCCAGAGATTTTTTCCATTTATTATTATTTTCTTAATCCTGCACTAATGAGAGAGAGATTGATTATTAGTTAAGGTTCTAAGGAGCAATTAAAATTTTAACCAGAGTAACGGAAGCTCAAAGTTTGTTTTCTACAATTCAATCTTCCTTTAATTGAAATCAGGTTCATTCTGGTGAAAATTCTGTCAGAACTTCCATTGATTCGCAGGCATTGTTCTTTCATAAGAGATAATTCACTCTTTCGACGCATTCCCATTGGTTTCGGAAAAGGTAAAAATATTCAAAGTTAGAATTATTTGGATTCTATCCTTATTGAATAAAATATTTAACATACAACCGATGATAAGAATAATTTAATCCAGAAAGCTAGAGCAGAAAAAATAAAAACGAGACAAGCTTCTTAAGTTTCTTGGAAATATAAGCTTTTACTTAATAAGAACTGCAAGAGAAGCCAAATTTGACTAAAGTTACAACTTTCATTATAGTTATAAAAGCTTTCATCATGCTCTGAAAATTTTCTCCAGGACTGTGATACAGGAAACGAGGTTTAAAGAAAGTATAGTACTATTAGATGACGTGAAAATTAATTTTACCCTCATTAAATTTTTCCATGAAGATAACAACTTTTTTTATCATGTAGGGAGTGAATGCATATTCTAATATCTTCACCTCTCTTTCGCCTGTTTTCGCATACGAGTCACGTTGACGTTACCCTTGACGGTAATCTTCAGCGGCCTTGCTGCTATTTAATAAAGGACATTCGAAATTAAAAGCTCTAATTAATTTGACTATTACGATTGTTATATCTGATATTTCGAATTTTATTCCATTATTAAAAAATTCTTTCCGGACGGCTTTTCATTGAAATATAAATTAAAACATTTTGATTACTGAGATTAATCTATTTGATAACTATCATAGGCTCATTCGTGATAACTCTGAAAATAATCTTTTTGTATGGAAAGTATGCTATTTTATTACAAATCCTAAAATGTAAATATCGCGAATTTTTACGCGTTTTGAGAACTATACGCACGCTACTCTTGATTTTTACTGATTCAGATTATATAAAACTATTTGATAATCAAATAGAATCGGATGAATTCTATTTAATGTTTTTAATGTTTTAGACCCATGCATAGTTAATAACACAAGGGGGAATATTGTGATACGTCTTAGGATATGACCTTAGTATTATAAATTGGAATAATGACTGATTTACCTAAACGTATTTTCGTACCTGAATGTCCTGATTTGAATGCAATTGAAAGGCGAGTGAGATGAAATTATCTTACAAATCAAACAACCGCAGATTAAGCAAGGTTGAATGATTCATGTCACACTCTCGTTTCACATTGTTGTACACGTTCGAGTTTTCCGTAACACGTCACTGCGGAAGTTCGAAATTGTCTATTTTAACAGGTCATATGAAATCTGAAGTGAAGCCAGCCTGAATATTTCCAAACGTATACAATATTTTCATTTTCATGATGTGACACTTCATTCTGTAACGTATTAAAATAATCATATATCAGAATAAATATAGAATAGATTTGGTATGAAAGCAGTGGATTACAAAATTTTAATTCCATAAATAAATTATGATTCAATAAACGCTGATAACGAAGTATAATATGATGATAATCCTTTGTAGAATATTGAATACAAAGATATACTTAGGTATTTTATA
The DNA here is from genome assembly GCA_032275145.1 of Synergus laeviventris. NCBI lineage: Eukaryota > Metazoa > Arthropoda > Insecta > Hymenoptera > Cynipidae > Synergus > Synergus laeviventris. Next base: position 8,094,822 of record JAUESI010000036.1, read on the forward strand.
GCAGTTGATTTATTCCTTTATCATTTCAATTTCGTGCAAGTTCTCAAGTTCAACTTCCCATCCACAAGCATTTCTGGTGGATTATTGGATGAATCTCTCTTCACAGCAAGCCTTCTTACATAAAATATGAAAGAAGTAATAAGTTCCATTAGGGTCTGAGTTTCATGAAAAGAGACTCGGGCAATCATCCAAGTCAACCCACCTCGCAATAATACGTCTTTTTATTCTAATATAAGGTAGCAAATTGTGAATGAAAACCGGTATAATTCTGGAACAATAAAACTGTGAATAAATTTCTCTTAAAATTTTAATTCAAAAAGATGTACCGAAAGTTTTAAATGTTCAAATGAACAAACATTTTTTTTCCAATTCTATTTCATCCATAAATATTATTCCAATAAAGAGTAACAATAGGCATTACAAGCTTCTTTCCTACATAATTTTAATCAATGCAAATGAATCAATTTTTTAAAACTGTTTCTATTTTAAAATACAATCAATACAAAAATTCGTTCATTCGAACGTTCAAAACATAAACCACATTTCCAAAAGTATAGTACTTGTCATAATTTAAAATTACTTTAGCAATTACTCTTTGAACTATTTTCCATTGTCCGCTAGCTTCTTACAGTTTAATTCAAATTTAAATCAATGCTTGTTTGTAGATTCTTTTCACATTTTACAAGACACTTTTCTTGCTTCTCTTATAAGCTCGTATTCTAGGAAAAGAATTTAACCACCAGTTAAATTTAAGAATAACTGTTTACTGTTAATTATTCATTTGAGAAATGCATTATTTTATATTAAAACTTACAACTGCGAAATCAAGAAAAATTAGAAAGAGTTTCTTTATTTAACACACGAGAAATGAAAATTATTGTCAAGCACAAGTTATGAGATTGGTCTTGTTACAAAAAGTTTCGTTGGATCTTTGATTAATGATATGTGATTCTGTGCAAATGAAATTTTTTAAATTATTGACTCTTTTGTAAATGTTTACTAGTAATAAAACAGCTTGCCCTTTTGCTATATGATTGAAATCATTGATAACAATATTTCTGACATTTCGAATTGGAGGTTATAAAACTGGTTAAAATTCCAACTTTGAAAGACCTGAAAGTTTAGCAAGAAAATAATATTTTTGCAATTAAAGTATGGAGAGCGAATTCAAGAAATCGTTTTTTAAAATGATTAACTTTATACTAACAGTACAATATCGATCATATTAAATAAAGTTAACCTTAAAAACTTGACAATTAAAAAGGATAAAAGTTAAAAACAATGGTGTTGATAGCGTTATAACGAAAAATTCCTTACCAAGTTAAAATTTTCCCTATTAAAAAAACCCTCAAGGAAATCCTCGTGTTATTTTCGGACAAGGAAAAAATGATGAAACCCACGAGGATATTCAAGTTCCTCGATTACATCCTCGAGTCAGAGAATCGATCCTTGTAGAAATCCTCGCGGATTTCCTCGTGTTTTTCTTGTACGAAAATAACTCGAGGATTTCCTCGAAGATTTTTTCAATAGGGATTTTACACTTTATTTAGTTTCAAAACTCGTCTTTTGTAACAAAATCTTTTTACTTTGCAGTTATTTTACTTAATTTACTTTCTACTTTACAGTTTAAATGTAAATCATGTAAATCTATATATATTTACACAATTTACGTACAGACATTACAGACTGACACTTTTTGCCCTTTTTGCCGACACAATATTGGACACAATACAATAAGACGTAATAAGCAACGGCAAGTCGGCAACGCAGTAACGCACGCAACACGCAGTCACAAAAATAAGCGTAGTAATCTATCTTAAGGGGTTTAAGGAGCGGGTGACAGAAATGGCTCTGTTATATGTGAAATCTGCAACTTGTAGCGAATATTTTTGAACGGTGACAGGTAAATATATTGTCATAGTCAAAAAACGACGAAACAGTTAATTTATATATTTTTACAAAACCTTTATTTCAAGAATTCATTTGGTATAGTTTTCGAGAATAGTAAAACAGGTTAGGCTTTAACTATGTTGTTTACACTTTCTACATTATTATTATTATTATTATTAAGTATAGGAAGTATACCATTTTATGCATAGTGCAAATAAAAACTGTACTGAAACCGCAGGTATACATTTTTCCACTTTAAATCAATAACACACTTCTTCACTTTGGAGGTTAGTTTTTGCAAAAAGATGCAAACATTTTAGCGTTTTATTTCGCTTCTCATACCTTCAAAGTTTAATTTTCAAAAATGATTGTTGTTATCAAATTTAGACACATTATTCGAATATATAAAAAAATATACATCTTTCTTCGGTTTTTCAAGTTTAATATATTTAATACACATGCTTAGAGACATTTTAAAAATAGTCTAAGAATCCTAAACAATCAGTTTACAAATATTAATTCATTTGCATTGAAAATAATTCTTCTTGGGATATCTATTCAATTTAAAGTTGCGTTAACCCTAATGGAAGTAAACGAATTCAAACGGATAGACATTTTTTATCGGTTTGAATGTAAACTTTGCATCCGTTTCAATCATATTCTATCCGTTGTTAGAATTTTAAATAGAAACGGATAGTAATACACAGAAATGGATACTGAAGGATTAAAACGGATACTTACAGGGGATAAGATAATTATTCAAACCGATAGAAAGATAACAAATGGATACAGACAGATCGAAGAGTATATAAAAAGTATTCAAACAGATGCCTATGGATAGATGACGGATTAAAACGGATCAGGGTTAAATCCGTTTACTTCCAGTTCCAAAAACGCACAACACATTAGAAATTGTTTAAATAAAACTACACAATGACTTATATGGTTGACTGACCTAATCTTTTTTTATTTTTGTAATTTTCAGTGGGTGTGCGGGGGTGACTGGAGTGATGGGATGGGGCCAGAGCCCCATGGAGTTCGGGTAGACCCGTCTCCGGCCCAGCTCCCCAGCCCCCTCCGCCATCGTTATCGCCGTTGCTCCTGCAAGAGACGCAGAGGGCCACCTCGAACGCGATGGAGGCCTCTAGCGCTCAACAACAGAAGGAGAAGGAGCCACGCGTCCATAGGCCTTGTGCCTTCGACAAGGTACCATTATTTTGGTCCATTTAAGAAAAAAAGTATTTCTTCAAAATCCCATCAAGATAATTTTTTATTTTCTATTTTTCAGTGGCTAAAATATTTTAAGGACGTTGCAAACACCTAAAAAAAATGTACCTTGGTTCAAGTAAACATATTTACTTGGCCGATTCTACTTGAGACAAGTTAATATTACTTTACCACAACAAAACGAATTTCTAAAATGAAGAAAATAATTTTATCAGTAAAATTACTTGGTTCAAAATATAAAAATTCTTGGTTCAAGAAAATGAATATCGTTGCTGCAAGAAATATTTTTCTTACACGGAAAAAAAGA
>JAUESI010000036.1:8101062-8119339 GCA_032275145.1 Synergus laeviventris
ATTAAGAATTAAATTTATTTATTATCAAAATATTGGAAATATGCAAAGTTCATTTTAAGCTGTTTATGCTTTTGAAAGCCAACGTCTTTGCAGACGTTCCTTAGTGCCTGCTATTTATTAAATATTTCCCAATTCAAACGTAAAATATAAATAATATATAAAATGATATAACATAATATAAAATGTATTTATGCTTTAAAATATACAAAAGTTTTATGAATTTCAGGGCACCAAATATTTTGACCGACCCTGATTACTCGAGAGAACTAGACAAAGAATTTGATTTTATATTCCAAACGTTAAAATTCGACTCTACCCGCGAAACATAGGAACATCATTTTTTACTGTTTGAAACAGCGTGGCTGTTTTATTATTAAAACAAAAATTTGGATTTAACTGAAATAAATATGCTATTTTAGCTAGTATAATAATTCCTTGATTCAAGTAATTGTTTCTTTACATCACAATCATAAATTCTTGGGATAAGAATTTTATATATTCGATAGTACATTTACTCAATTTAAGAAAATGTACATTTGTTCCATACTAATCGTCTTAATACTTTATATATGGTATGGTCCGTATGTGAGATGACCATATTCTTGATCCAAGAATTTTTTTCTCGAACCAAGTATTTCTTTTTTTCCGTGAAGGACAACGGAGTCCAAAAGACTGCCCATAGTGAAATACATTAGAAGTTATAAAACCACAGTTTTTGGAAGATAAATAGCAAGCTTTGTGATTTTGTACAAAGCAGAGATTCGCAGATGTTCTTTGCAACGCTCTTATATATTCGAAAAGCTTGTCTAGTTCTTATTAAGAAAATAGGAAAACATTTAGTATGGTGATGTTGTTTTTGCCATAGAAGTTTTTTAACTGAAGTAATATCTTTTTCAACATTTTAACCCTTTTCAAGAATCTATCTTGACCGCAATATTCACCACGCCTGCAATCAGACAGTACATTTAAATCCAATTTCCATTTTCTCATGGGACATATAGCATATGAGTATAAATTCGCCATCACCTCAAGTTTTTCAATCCGGAGGTTTATTTGACGTGATTCGTTTTCTGCCTTCAAAACATATATACATTCAACACAATGGGACTCCCTTCAAAAGCGTTTCATTAAAATTTTAATTCTAAGATATTATACTTTGAATGTTTTCAAATTGGAAGCTGTTTAAAGTTTGAATAGGCCCTGGTATGAAATTCCAGTCTTAACTTAAATTGAGGTCGCCATAAACTTTTGGTAATTAAAAGGTCTTTAAGAGCCTTTGATAATTTAATATTCAGAATCATTTTCAACTTCTAAACCCTCTGTAAAAGTTTTTTTTTTCAATGTACAACTCTCGTAAACTTTCTCAAAGAGACTAAGCAAATATTATTATTATGCCAATCGCTTTTGAACCTATTTATTTTATGTTTGCTTAATTGAGTCGCTTGTATTTACGTTTCCTCTTTGGATATAAATTTACAGGTCTCCAGTAAATTCTTCTCCTCATTCTTCACAACTCTCATTACTCTCAATATTTCTCATTATCAATGTCCACGATCTTTACCGCAGTTTACTGTGCATAAAAAAAGAACCTCCTCTGCATGAGACTCTTTAGATACCATAAATAGCATCCGAGTGGAAGACTATAACCTAGATTTTAATTTGAAATCCTGTGCTTCATCGATATTACAGATGGAGGAGCTGGTGCGGGAGATGCAAGACCCTGAGAACGGGGTACCCGTGCGCAGCCAGAAACAATTCCTTACCTCGATCCCTTCAGCATTCATGGGTGAGTGTCAACGGTACCTGAGTTGTGGATCAAACAATTTTGGACTCAATTCTACAGTAGACTGCCTACGTGTTGCAGGTTACGACCTGATCGAGTGGCTGATGGAGCGACTAAACATCGAGGAATCAGGTACGAAATTGCTCTGATTCTTTAACAGGTAGGATGTGCTCATTCCAAATTTATGCACTTTATTAACAGGTCGTGATTTTTTAAAACGCATGACTGTCCCATCCTAGATCGTCGATTCATGATAACAAATTTTGTTCTGCATAGCTTATACGCAGCAGAAACAAGGCTTTCGAATTCTTCATTTTTAATCATTTTTAAAAATAATAATCAAATAGTAGCTAATTATATTTTATAACCGAAAATAAAATTAATTTTGACATATTTAAGCTTAAATTCTATTTGTAAGCAAATTTATTTCATATTTTCTGGAGGATTAAGTCATGAGGAGGTAGATTTATGAGTTTCTTAGTTTTTTTTAGGACAATAGAACCAAATAGTTTTAAGTTTAATAGCATTATCCAAGCACTTCTTACTTTTCCCTGAATCCAGGCATGAACAAGTCTGACAACTATAAGCTTTTATGTAGAAATCTTTTGCTTATTTTTATTTTCATTTATATATTTTTACTGAATTTAAATTCCTGATACATCTACATGTTGCACCAGTAAATCAACTTGTATATTTCATACACCGTAGAAGTTTTACTGTGTAATTTTAGTATATAGTTTGGCTTAGAGCTATCCATATTTATGCAAGCTTCACACCCTGGCAAGCTATTAATGACTTGAAAGGAAACCCGACAGTTGTTATCTCTTTTTGACAGTAGAGGCGGTTCATATTGCTAATCAACTTTGCCAGTATGGCTACTTCTTCCCTGTGAATGACTCCAAGACTCTCACCATAAAAGACGACAGCTCTCTTTATAGGTTTCAAGTAAGCATCAATCCAGAAAATTTGAATTCAGATTTTTCAACTTGCAGGCCTCACAGCTTGTTCTCTATATCCCCTATTGTATTACATGTTCAGCGGAGGTCACTAATGTTTCCTATTTTCAAGATTAGATACCTAAAAAATTCTCCTTTTCATTGGTTGAAAATTCAACTATTGATTGCATTTTAAATTATAGAAACAGAATTAGGAAAAAGTATTTTGTTCATTTGAACGTTCAAAACTTCTGATGCATCAAAAAGTTACCCTGTGTATCTTATTTTTGCCCCTGTGAGGCCTGGATTTAGATTTATAATAAATTTTTCTATTATTATTTTAGACACCCTATTATTGGCCATGGCAGCATAGAACACCTGACAATGTGGAGTACGCAATTTATTTGGCCAAGCGCACTCTCAGAAATAAACAGCGCCATGCTCTCGAAGATTATGAGATTGTAGGTTCATTACCTAAATTTATATTTAAATCATTTGAATATATTAAAGAATATTTTTACACTTTTCATTTATTATCTTTATTTTAGTATCGATATATTTTGTTCTTGGATTTGCAGGAGGCTTTGAATAGTCTAAGAAAGAATTTGCAAAACAAGTGGGACATCATACAATTGCAAGCTGAGGAGCAGGTGCGATTGTCAAAGGAACGAAAGAAAGGGGATAAAATCGTGAGTGATTCACAAGAACGAGCATTTTGGAGAGTATACCGACCGCCACCTGGGTTTTCGAGTAGCCTTGAAGTAGTGCCGGTGCCCACTCGTGCTAGACCTGGACAGCCGCGAGCTCTTCCCCGCAAAAGGACTCTTACCGATTTGCAGCGCGAGGTAGTTTCTTTTTTTCTAAGTCTAAAATCTACTTTAGAAATTCCTTTAAACTTTACAAAACAACAAATTTTCGATTTTGATTCAGAAATCGTTGGTCTCACAATTCGGTTTCTTCTTTCAGGTTGAGCTTTTGCGAAATAGTCTAACACGTACGAGAATAAAGGTTTCAGTTGCAATTGAAAATCTAAAGTCTCACTACGAAACTTACTTGGAATATGACCCCATGCTTTCACAACCACAACCTTCCAATCCATGGATCACTGACGATCCCATTTTTTGGCAACTAAACAGTCCTTTGTGAGTTAAATAAAAAAATTTCATTCCTATTTTTTTATTTATATGTACTTAATATCAGTCATTACAGGTCGTCACATATTCACTATTTTTTGGGAAAATTTGTTACGATTTCAATTTTTTGTAAATTGATGCAGTTAAATTTTATGAAATATTATTGACATTGGAATTATACGATAATTCCGGGTCATTTGTGGATTGAAACTCTTCCGAATAGTTAGTCAAAATATTTTTATTTGACACTTGCAATGTTTGAATTGATTTGAAATTCAAGTTTTTGGATTCTTTTTAAATTCTTAAAATAAATTTTTAATCCACCTATTCAAATTTTTTAATGACAATAGGCACTTTGACGACTGTAACAGACTGTAATATATATTATTGAAATTTTCTTCAAGAGTGGAAATTCCAACGGAAAAAAGAGTAAAACGGTGGGCATTATCGATGGAGGAAATAATGTCTGATCCGACGGGTTTGCTGGAATTCACGAATTATCTGAGAAAGGAATACAGCCACGAAAATATTCGCTTTTGGATGGCTGTCAAGGATTTGAGGCATAGTTTTCAAGCGCGGATAGGTGAAAAAGTTCATGAAATTTTTAGGTTCGTAATTTACACTTGAATACTTAAATTGGTGCCCTTGAAAGAACCTTAGACTGAATTTTTATTTTTTGAAATAGAGAGTTTTTGGCTCCTGGTGCTCCCTGCGAAATCAACATTGACGGAAAGACTATGGAGAAAGTTCACCAGGAGATGAAAAACCCGAGCAGGTTTACTTTCGATGCAGCTGCCGAACACGTATACACGTTACTTCTCAAAAAGGACTGTTATCCCAGATTCATTCGCTCTGATCACTATCGAAATCTCTTAGCTTCTGGAATTCAGCCGCTAGTGAAGAAGAGGTATGAAAATATCTATAAGAAGGTCCCTAGACGCTGATTAAAAGACACTTTTCTTAAGAATTGTTATCGAATCGGATATCACATTTAGAGATGAAAAATAAGTCAAAATTGTTTTCCAGTGTGCAGTTCCGAGATATAAGGTAAGCTTAAAGCGATATCGATGAATGTTAAAGACGTTTGGTCTTGTTGGTTATCTGAAATCGAAAAATCAGCTTCGAAAAGTGTTTTCGATGTATTGGGCATGATTAGTAACCTCGCGGATATTAAAATTGTACATACATAAGTTTCTACTCTATCTAATAAAATGTGAGGAAAAGTGAAGGTGGAAACCACTTCATGTCTCGACTCGTTACTTTTCCTTGCTTAACTATTTCTAAGAGACTGCAAGAGCTTTGCTTTAATTTAAAATTGTTAGAATATCCCTTCACGATAAGCTATTATATGTTCTGTGTTCTATATGCATTCTGAATAGTTGACCCTACCCCTATTTCGTTCATCACATTCCTATTTCCTTCTCCCATTTTTTGAACGGACAAGATATAATTCCACGGAAATACGATAAAATTGTCGTATTCACGTCCCTGAACCAGTATCTCGTAATTGCACACTTAACAAACTTTAGAATCACTGTATGACATATGTTTAAAGCAATTGGCCGTCCTTAAAAAATCCTTTTTCGAAATTTTTGTAAATAAGTATTATTACTTAACATCTTTTTATTCTTAGATTCTTCAATTTTGGAGGTCAGGCGAAAAAGAAACCTCCCTCAACGTCGACTCCTATGCAGGGAATCCTTCAACAACAGCACACAGCCAGTGGAGGAACTGGAGGAAGACGAAGAGGAAGTGACCGAAGTCTTTCTGGATCAGCTCACGAACTTGCAGTCTGTGGAGTTCGTGATGTGTCTTCAACTCCTCGAGTGCCTCATTCTCACAGCCAGTCAAACCTCACAGATATTCCCTACAGGTTTGTGAATTCTTCAAGTAAATATGCTAGATTTGACACCATTCTTTTCAATTTAATAGCTCTTACTTTGTACAATGAACAATGAACACGAAAACACTGAAACAATGCAAAAGATCTATTCCTAGACTTGTGTTCAGCTGCTTAGTTGTAAAGAAGGTGAACGTCAATCGGTACACAAAGTCGGTTTTATCGATCCGACTTTATTTTCAGGGGTGATCTGGCTCGCTTCGTAAAGATTCCTTCCAGGCCTAGTACCCATAGTTATGAGTAAGTCCTCGATATTCAGAGAATTTCTCGTGGCATCTTGTGTAAATATTTCAATAATCTTCCTAACTATATTCAATATTTAACTTCTCGCCATCGTTGTGGTTCAGTGTTTTTATCGATTATCAGTTTTTCAATATTTCACTCGTATCTCCTTTCACAATCGACTCTGATGTCCGCAAAAGTATATCAAGTTATCTTTGATTCGTATTGAAACTTCTTCTCTCTTTTGTGCTACCAGTTTATTTTGTGCATCAGGTTGTTTTAAGATCTTATTGGTCTGTTGTTACTTGATGTCGTGTCAATTCAGAAATGATAACGTACCCATGGATGTTAATCTTCTGCCTTTTTTATGTTGCTAGGACCTGTGAATGTAGAATACTTTTCTCTATATTGTATAGCAACATTAAGGTGCTTTTTTTAATCTCGATTTTTTAAATTAATGTCATCACTATAATTAATTCCTTTAGATGATAAGATACATTTTTAAAATTTTTTGTAGAATAATAATTAAATATATCTAATAAAAATATCCCAAAACATAAAATTATACTTAGAAAACCTTAAATGTATTTTATTTATGTTTCTATTAAAAGATTTAAAATTTGCAATTGGGAAAAAAATTCAAAGAAACCGAAATTTAGTGGACAAAATTAGTAGAAACTCTGGGTAATCCTTGATTTTTGTCAGAATTAAAAAAAACTATTTAGAGGTCACTGAAGGCTAATTTATAAAATAACGCTTAAGAAAAGCACACTTAGCAACACGTATCGTGTTGTCCTTATAAGATTCTACGTCTTATCTGGTTAATGTCTTGCTTTTAAATATTGTATTTTAAAGTGTCATTTAATTATTCAAATTTCACTAGATGATAACTCAGTTGCTGAATTTCGCATAAGCTATTTATTGAGAAGAAGAAACATTCACTAACAACTCTAAATTTGACATATTTTAACAGACTTTGCAACTGATACAATACTACAATTGACTCCAACATTTAAGGGCATGTAGTAATTACTATATGAGTTAGAGGTTAATGGCCTAACATATTATGGCCAAAAATCTATTTTATAGGATAGTCTTTGAAAGTCTGTTGCCTTAACTATTGAATGAATTTTGCATGAATGTATCAGAGCTTCAAAGCTCTACTTTAATTAAATTAAGAAAATAGTGAGAAAAACTAAATCATATAATAAAGTTCCTGTTGTCAGGGATGCTGGCGTGGCGGAAGCAACAGTTCGCCCTATGGACGATGTCTGCCCGTGGGATGCTGCACCCGGACCGAATTCCGAAGCAGTGCCAGATATCGTGGCGGGAACATCATCTGGAGCAAAGACATCGTATGAGGCCTCATCATTCGACGCCATTGCTACTCTTTCTCAGACCCTTGAGTCTCGACCCTCGCGCAAGAACTCTTCTCAATTAGATTCATGCAGTTCATCTTCTGATATTAGTATAGCAATCGCAGAAACTTCAGAAAGACTGCGAAAATCCTGTGGTCCGTATCCTAGCAGTTCGAGTAGTGCTATCGAACTTTCGACAACAGCTATGATCACCCGTAATTTTTCAGTAGGTTCCATATGTGGGAAGGTCAAACTCTCTGACACCAGCAGATCCTCCGTGTCATCCTACACATGTCCTTCACCCCAACAGTCGCTTGATCTGACTCATCTATCCGGAGAAAAATCCGAATCGTCGAGTGTGGTTAGAACTGTTCTGGAAGAGATGGAGGTTCAAGCTCGTTCAAACGTAAAACTTCCTAAGAACGATCACGTACCCGGCAAGGCGCCTTTGATCAGTATAAGTGCCATTGTGGGGGACTTGTCTGGGGACGCGGTTGATTCTGAACTGGAGAGTGTCGCAGGCCCTAGTTGTGAGTGTATTTCGAGAGAAGAACAAGCGACACAAACGAGTTATAATAAAGTTGACGTAGACGTGCAGAAAGACGACGACGATGTGCCAAAGACCACGACGTCGCCGGTTCAAATTGAACTGGAAACTGAGGAAGGTACAGAAGAGGCGCAAGTTGTTCCTACCTGGGAACCGGACACCCAGCAGGATCCAACTGTCGCCACGACTGCTACAACTCAGGAGCAGGGAGACAATAATGTTAACGAAGTGTGCCCGTGGGAAGACGAGTGAGTACTTGATTCTTTATTTTTAATCTTATTTTCAAGGGTGCACATATCAATTAAATTGTAGACTTGATGAGTTTATAAAAGGACGGGGATTTCAGGCCTCATAGACTGGCCTCTATATATTCCCTTTTGTACCCTACATTCAGCTGATATCCCTTATTTTAAAGATTGGTCTCTAAGTATTTTCTGTCAATAGTGTAAAATTTTCTTTAAATTTTTACAAAATCGACAGGTTACAGGCTTCACAGTCATTCTCCTGTTTTCCTCTTGTATTTGTTTGAAAATTCACTTTTTTGGTTAAAAACTCACATTTTTAGTGGAAAATCCATCTTTTTAGATGAAAATAAATTTTCTTTGTTTAAAATTCAACTATTCCATTGAAAATTCCCTTCTTTGGTTGATAATTTAAATATTTATTTAAAAATAGGGACTGTGAGGCCTGGGATTTCAATGATTTAGATTTGAAAAAATGCTTTATGTCAATGAAGTATAAAATAGTCCAATGATTGCTCTATCTCTGAAAGAAAAGAATTTATTTTGAAATGTCACCTGTTTTGATTTTGCAGGGAAAATTGTAGAGTGGATACGCCCTATGTAAAAACTTATGCGACCTTGGGTTATTTGTAATGTGGACCTAGAAGGCTAATCTTATACATACGATAGGGTTTCTAGGCGTCCTTAAGGACGATGTGTAATACCCTAAGCGCGATTTGCCTTTCGAAGCGTTTAGTAGCGCCTGGGTGCTTGGGTAGCTTTCCAAAAATGCAGCATCGAAAAAGATTTTCTTGGAGATAAAGAGTGATATTCGAATTACGTAAATATTATAATATACTTTGCTTGAAGGCAGAAGTAGTTCTACTTTTCTATGTTAGGAATCCGCACTCTCGAATCTCTGATAACCCTACGAACTTTAGACTTGAAAATTTGCAAATCCGATTTCCACTTCTTCTATTTCGCTAAACTCGAGGATCCAGAATACTTCAAAAATGTAATTCAACTTTCCAAAGTTGTTTAACTCAGTAAGGTGTTTTCAGTAAATCGACTTTTGAAAATGTTTTATCGATCGGCATTCCAATGTCTCCGAAATATTTTGAGACATTATTTTACGAAGTTTTCTATAAATTCAAAGATTTTTAAAATAATTTTTAAACAATGAAATTTGTATATCTTTTACTATGATGATGAACTTTATTGTATTATTTAGAAAAATTATATTTTTTCAACTTATGACGAGAGGTATGGGACCACTTTCGAGTAAGAGGAATCTGATCTTTGAGATACTTTTAGAAAATAAATGGAATACGAACACCGCATTCTTTAATGATGAATAATAAATTGAACACCGTACAACTACGAATTACACAAGATTGTGGCCTAAAGGTTGATTTTGGTTTTTTTTGAAAATAAGGTTTGCAGATTTTAGTGGCGTGAGAAAGTTGCTCTAAAAATTTTAAATAAATAGTTTTTTACAAATGTATACATAGAAATCATCCTAGGCATGTTGTGTGGAATAATTTATTTGTGCTTAGCACTTTGTGTGTTAAAAGCTTATTTAATACCTGTAAAAGAAAGAAGATTCCAAGTTAAGCGAATATCGTACATTTTAGATAGACGTTCACATCAGTATGTTAAGAGAATATACAGATGCACTTTTTAAATAATTTTTTGTGGATGTGAAATGTGCATTGTACAGATTCGTTCCTAGGGATTCAGTCAATCTTGAGCCCCCTGACCTTTCCCTTGGATCGTAATCTTAAGCCAAGCACTTTTTAAAATCTGAATTCCAATTAAACCTAAATAGTGAATAGTCTAAACTATCAATTGCTTTTGTTTTCATATTTCTTTTTTAATTTTATTTTCAATTTATTTTCAACTCTGTAAATAGGGTTGACCGCATATTACGTAAAGTTTTTAAGGGATTGAAAAAACTATAGAGGATAATCAGTCAAAATATTTTGATTGGATGCTTGCAATTTTTCAATTGAAATGACGTTAAAATTGAGTTTAAATCTTTTCAAATTCCTTGCAATTCCTTAAAGTTAATTAAAAGGTCTTAAGATCCTTGAAAGCCTCCGACATTTCTTCAAAATTGTTAAACTCTTTTTATTTTGTTTAAATCGCTTCAAATTCTTTAAAAACATTTTAAATATCTTGAAAATTCTTAAAATCACTTAAATCTTTTTATATCTTCTTCAATAACTTAAAATCCCTTGAAATTCTTAAAAATCATCAAATCCTATGATCTATTGATACTGTAGTTATACAAGGGCGGACAATGTGTCCAAAAATCGTCAAAAAAAGCGTCACTTAATAAATGAACAACCCCAATATTCAAAATTTGTTTTAGATTTAATTTTTTAAATTTAATTTCATTTCATCTGCTGATCGATGTGAAAGTTTAATCTCGTAGTACGTTAATAGCACTATAAAAAATCGTGCATAGTCCAGTCTATAGTTCAAAATAGATGTTCTTTGTGTGTCTAAACTTTGTGGATATCTATTTACAATCGATGGCAACTACATCCTCTATCTGTTTAAAAAATCATTGTCTAATAATCGAATTTTAATTTATCTTGTAACAGGTACTCTAGATTTAAAAATCTCGTGTGTACATTTCATGTTGTGTGTACCTTATATCAGATATTAATATATTAAATGTTGAGAAATTTCTACGTCAGAAAGACGAACTATATTAAAGTCTGGCTCAGGCTTCAGGAACTGTGACTGCCCCAGCCCCTGGAACCTTTGCATTTAATAAATTGTTAGTGTTAATTCCTAGACTCACTATTTACTGTATTTGATATTGTAGATTAAAGTTTAAAACTTGTTAACATATTAATCGTTTAAGAGAGACAGGTGAATAATCCAAGTTGTGGAAAATCGATATTGAACCTGAAAATTGATATCAGAATCGAAAATATTGGTATTTTTTTCAAGATTCAACACGCTAATTTTATTTGTATTTCGTTTTTAACGATGCTAGTCAAAAAAATACGCTTACCTTAATTAAGAGTTTTCCTTGGCTTTTTAATAGAATTTTAGAACATGGTAAATCTTAACGAAAAGGTGGTTCAGTTCTCTCGTTGTCTGAAATTCGAATTAATTCTGGATCCTTGAGGAGAAATCTATATGTAAATTCTCACGTAGAAAAACTAAGATTTTAACGATGACTGTACTTTGACGGGAGCTCAATTTAATTTAAACTTAATTCTTATCGTAACTAATTAATCAGGTGGAATTGACAATTCCACCGAAATGTGAATGCGAATAACTTATAAGAATAGTACTGATGTTATTCTCATGTAGCTGTGAGTTTTCTAGGTAAAGATATATTAACTTGAATGTGTGAAATGTTGGTGCGAATTATGGTTTATGATACAAAGTTGATGCGATGAACTTGAACTCAACACTTTTCCTAGCATCTCAGAACTAGTCAACTCAGAATCAATCAAAACTTTAGTCGTAAATCGAAATGAGTTCTGTGCAATCAACACTGTCGATTGAACTTGTTCGATGCGTTTTATCTTTTCTCATCGCAACGTTTGTTACACATGAAATGCATTCAAGGCGCAGAGATCGTAATTTGATAAATTAAGTCCTCGTCTCTTAGGCAATTTTCCGTGAAAATCAGTGAAAGTAACGAATGCAAATCAAATTAATTAGATCTTAATCTAAATTCTAAATCCAATTCAAGCTATAAGATTATATCTGGATAAAGCTTGTAGTATTTGTGGCTGAAATGGATGTCGTCTGAAAAGAATCGTTTTAAATTGCTACTGTGAACAATTGCATTGTTATTAAAAAATTTGTCTTATTTATGTAAACGTTGTCGTTGCACAATAGGGGCACACACAATTTTTTTATTTTTTTATATTGAATTTTGTAGACTTATTTTGTAGACCTATTTTCTGTCAATAGAATGGAATCTTAAAAAATTTATTTATTTTCAAGATGTATAGTTTATTTATAAGTCTTTTATTTTAACTGTAAATGAAGATAGAAAAGAGAGATCGATTTAATACAAGCGTATTTTTAGTTGGACTTTTTTTAAAAAATATTGTCGCGCAAATAGGTCATTATTAGCCATCAGAAGACTGAATATGTACCTGAGATCATGTGAGGTGTAAACTTTCAAGTGGGCCTCTCGTTTCTACAAAACCACTCGTTCTTGCGCTACATTTTATTTCAGTAATTAATTTAAATTGTTCGTGTTATTTAATTGTAATTGTTAAAAACTCCTACCCTTGAAGAAGATCGACCTAAATCTATACGGAAGGATCCATCCAGTTGTATTTTTGATGTGTGCCCCCGCTTCTAATTGTCATTTTTCTCAAGAAGAAAAATATGGCTAACGATTCCTCGATGCTTAAGCCGCTACGTGTATATTTTTCTCTATACAAAACTTGTAATAAGAGAAACTTCTTGTTACCACTCTGACGTTTCTAAGTTTACACGATCGTTATTTTGATTTTCTTATTTCTTCATCTTTTCCCTCATTAAAATAAAAAAAATTTAACGAACGATCGTTTTTACTTTTTAAAAGAGGAAAATTGTAGATTTTTCACGACTCCAAGATGCTGAGAAAAAAGCACTTGGAGCTCGTGTTGAAAAATTTCGTCTAGATACTGATATTATTAAATATTTAAGGAGAATAAAATAAACTGAAGTATAATAAGTAAAAGGATAAATAAAGAACGGACTAGGACAGAGAGTTTCTCGCCTTTTTGAGGTAAATAAGCAAATTGTTAAAATTTTGGATATCCTCACTAAAGTGAAATAAGAGAAGATAAAAACGAGATATTAGAAAAAAAATGAATCATAATAATGTGTTAAACGCGCCATGTTATTGAATAATTCAGAACAGTAACGACTATGGACGTTGAGTAGTTACGTATATGTAGCAAAGTAGAAAGAGAAATTGTAATTAAATTTATTACACTTCGTAATTCGCTAGTGGCCAAGTGCATCGAGCACTTTTTATTTTGAAGCTGCGTTAATGTTATCAATTCGACGATGACTATTATATTATATGATATAATAGACGTACGAGGAAAATGTTACTAGCTACGAGAATACGTTTATAGAGGGTAAAAGGCTTTAGTGTATATAGTTTTATAAAGTGTTACTAGTGATTGAGGATATAGCTGATCCACTTTGTGCTGGCGATAGTCTCGTCGTAACTAAACTAAAAAAAGAGGATGAATGTAAGGGAAAAATTTTAACCAAAATTCGTGACAAACATAAAGCACCTGTTATCGAAACGACGCGTATTAATAATTGACTGTTTCATTAATTACAACTGTATATTGTATATTATTCGGAAGATGCTAGGCTTTTCTATAATATACCATCTACGGGTAACGAAATGTAAGCTGTTTAATAGAATGTCCTAATATGGAATATTATAGAGCCATTAAAATGATTATAGTACTGAAAAATTGGACTTATTTTGTTCCTTAGAAGTTTTTTGTTAATACTAGTCAATACACCTTGTTATATATTCACCTTTTTTGAATTTGAATACCTGTTTTGCCTTTTTAAATCCTATGAAATCTCTAGTAATTCCTCAAAATTATTAATTTAAATATTATAGATTTGGATTGGAAGTCAAATTTTTTCTTTCTTCCAGTCAAATTTTATAATATTTCTGTTTTGTTGGTTTAAGTTTGTTTTAATCTCTTGTCATAAAAGTGGCATCACTAATGTTTGCTAATAATTTACAGAAGCGTTTTTTCACCAGCATATGAATGTATTGAATTGAAGGAACTGTACATATGAGTTTATTTTCAGATATTCGAGCGGAAGTGCTTAAATCGATCCGGAGTGATAGTACACTGAAGGGCTCAGTAAATATACTGAGAATAGTTTGTAGGTCTTGTGGGGTTTGTGGAATGTCGATATCTGTGCTCGCGGATGTTACGAATGGCAAATTGATGGACCTGCTTGGTGCTTGCATTAAAGGTAGAATGTATTCAGTACATTCAATAGCAACGACAACGATGAGAGGGACATCGTGAGGGATATGCAAGACACTTATCTAAACAATATTGATCTCCTCCTTCCTTTCCTTCTAGTTCTCCTATAGCGTCGCAGGTTTGCCTGAAATAAGGATAACATTTATTCTTAAAATCGGATCATTCTTGATTTTTATTGCATTGGAAATTTCCATTGCACTTACGGACAGTGGCATATCGTTTCTGGACAATTTGGTGGATAACGGAGGCAATTTGTCTGACACCAATTATCCATCCCAGGTATTATTCTGTAGAGATTCGTTGGCACGCAAACTTGAGACCTGTAAAAATTTTAAAAAGGGTCAGAAGGTATTAAAAACAAAAATTCTTGTTTTTGCAATGTACCTGATTATCAAGGGGAATATGTTATTTGCGGAACCATATTCTCTGTAGTAAAGAAGGAATGGGTTGTCCTGCTGAACGAATACTGGTGGCACTCCACCTGTGCTAGTAACTATACTAACGTCTGCACAATTTCTAAAAGTTTCTGGTCTACCACATCCAACAGCTTCTGTACCATTATCACACGTTCCCCACATATTTCCTAGTTTAGATTAAAACAGTATTTTTAGAAATTCAAGTTTTCAAGCTTACTACTTACTTTTTTATACATTTTGAGAAATGCGTGAGATGAAAAAATACTTTAAAAGATTTGAATGGGTTTTAAGGATTAGAAAAAAGTGATTGTAAAATGAAAATGATTTTTAATTATTTATAAAAAAGTTCGAGTAATTTTTGGAATTTCAAGAAGTTTGTATAAATTTCACAGGATTTTAAGAAATATAAGGAATTTGATCAGTTTTCAAAAAATATCGAAGAATTTTCTGGATTTCAAAAAGATTACAAAAGGCTTTAAGTTTTAGGGAACTTCAGAGAGTTTCAAAAAATGTCCAACTATTTCGAGGTATTTTTATTCGCTGAATCCGTTAGATATCTCTTAAAATTTAATCATTTAAATCCCATGAAACCTTTTAAATTTTTTTGTAACCCCAAAATTTCTTAAAAATCTCTTAAAATCCTTTTTGAAACCCTTTTTAATCTCAAAACAATACCTAAAATTTTAATTTAACCCTCACTGACATAGAATCCATGGAAATTGTTTTTAATCCTTCGAAATCATTGATAACCACTTAAATTCTTTACAAATTGCTTAAAATCTTAGAATATTTAGAATACAGTTTTATATTTTTTTCTGTTAGGGGCTGTCCAAGTATTACGTAAGCAGCTTGTGGGGGAGAGGGGGTCTAGGTAATTTCTTATTGTTTCTTACATGGGGCAAGGGGGGGTCAATTGAAATCTCACGTAAGATTTCGCTTCCTCTAAACAAAATCAGTTTTTTATAAATAAAGCGAAATTAAAAATGTCTCTAAACATATTTTTTAAATTTCTAACATATACGTTCGTTCTTTATAAAAGTTCTTGGATCTCAGATTCTCAAAAAAATTTAAACTTTATCCGATCGTTTTAGTTTCTCGAAAAGCTTTACGTATTGTTGTTTAAAAATTCGACGTAATATTTTATAATGGAATTATTATTATGAAAGAAACAATACATATACATTTAATAAAATGAATAGTGGTTTTTTTCGTGACTAAAAAATATATTTTAAATAAAAATATAGTAGGAGGTCGAAAAAATCTTATGTAATTTCGGGGGGAGGTTTAAGGAAACCCTTACTGTTCCTTATATGGAGGCAGTTGGGGGGGGGGGGGGTGAAAATGATCTTAAAAGTGCTTACGTAATACTTGGAAGGCCCCTTATGACCCCCATTTAGAGTGTTTTTATTGGATCGGTTTGATACTTTAAATGCAAATTTCACATAAGTGGATAATATTTTTAAAAGATATGACGTATATATATATACCTGTATAGTAATTCCACTGAATAACGCATTGAGAGCAAGTAATATAGGGTGGTAAGCTCACTTTATATCGAAAAATGGCCTTTTTCGCCGTATCAGGTGGAATTTCAAATCTGACGTCATTCGTACCAGAAATGTAGAGAGGATGCCTATAAAAAACGAAAACTTGAAATATAATAATTCTAAATTTACTCTTTTTTTACATCAATTCACTACCTGTTGAAACATTCTTGAGTTGACTCTTCTAAAGGATTGTTATTGGGGCAGAGGTGCATCTCGAAATATCCCTGGTGATTGGACGTGAGTTCTATTTCTACATCGATTTCCTAATGAATCAATGGTAAGCAATTATATACTTATAAATTAATAAGTCTGAAGAATTGAGTACTTGTAACATTTCATTTCCAGGATACCTACCTCGCCGACAATGTAATGTCTAACAATCGTCCCTTTTGCGTATTCACCTCCAGCTTCGTGAGGTTTTGGATCCTCTAAATGGTAGGCATCACCGCAAATTCCGCATTGTCCTTGATTCTGCTCCCATTGGACTAATCCAGATAACAGAAATTTACAAAAAGGTAAATTTTGATTTTTTTTGCTTCCTCTATTAAGAAAATTGATTTTTTACTTCTATTAGTTCTCACATAATAAAAATTCAAAGCTTATCTAAAGGGGAGAAAGACTCCTTGTGTCGAGACGAATCGATTGAGATTTAAGATTAATACATTTAATTGAATATTAAGGAAGTTATAGTTATTTGTAATTATAAAAAATTTCGTTTTTGTCTATAAGTTTTCAAATAACCAAAATTCAAAGCTTAGAGAATTGATTAGAACGTTGGCTACGACTAAGGCAACACTAGCATAATTTAAAGTTGATGCTAGAATAGAAAATGATTGTTTGCTTAGAGGAAAAAGAATTTAACATATTTTTTTTATATTTAAACAGTCGTTAATGCTTCTTCCATGAGAAAGCAAATGGCTCAAGAAATTAGCATAAATACAGTTAAATGAAACACCCGAGGTTGGATTCACAGCTAGTTTATTAAATTTACTTTATTTAAAAGCTGTGTGAATTATTATTAGTATTCATCAGAAGTTGTCACCTACTCATCTGCTTTCACATATTTTCAATTTGTTCACCTTTTTCACCTATATCTATGAAATCATCAATTTCTCACTTTTTTCCAATTGATATTACTTGAAAATAGTTAAACTCTTCTGTATTCTTTAAAATCTTTTATAATTTCTAAAAAATAATTTTTTAATTTTGAAAGAACTATTAAAATTCCTTCAAATTCCTAAAAAATCACCTACATTCATATAAACTCCTTTAAACTTCTTTAAAATCTCTAAAGTCTCTTGAAATCTCTTGCAATTATTTAAAATCTTCTAGACTTAAATCATTAAAAATGACTAGAAATATTTCTGTTTGGTTGGTTTAAGTTTTTTAAAATTTTTTTTCATTTATTTCTGACTTATTTTTATTAAAAAATTCACCTATTCATCTTTTTTTTATGACAAATAGGTACTGTGATGACTGTGTCAATATCCTTAAATTCTTACATTCAGTTGCAAATTGTTTCAAGTCAACATTACTCAAGGAAATTAATTTTCTTGTTAAATATAGGATTATTTAAAAATATCAAGTTCAATGACTCCAGAAGATGAACAAGTAGGTTTAAATTGTCTCCGTTATTAAAAAAAGATCCTTTCAAGAGTTTATCTACGAAATTTAATATTTAAAGAGACTATTGGTGAGCTGAGACCATTCCTAAAAAGGAGGAGATGGATTCTTAGATTGGCGATTCCAGTTTTGTATCTGGAGTTTCCCAATTATCTTTGCTTATATAAAACCTGCTTATTTTTAATATATCCTCAGGGAATGACAGTTTCATTCTTTATAATAATAATAAACCATAAATTAGAAAAATAACTGCCGAGATATGCCGACTTTAGAATAATGAAAAGGTTGATGAATATTGACTTTACAAATTGGGTTTAAAACAATTTTTACACCTTTTCTGTTTTTCATTCCCTTAAGGATTCTTGATAACCCAAATAACAGGAAGAAAAATAGATACTCAAACTTAACATCCATATAGTCCAAAAAATTGAATTACAAATATATTTATCCTAAACATATAAATATTCAGCCTAATTATCTCGTTATTCAAACTTAGTTAGTATCTAGGGATTTAGATTGAAATCTTAGATAGTTGGTCAGTAACGAATAGTGAGCAATGGTTACATATTTGAATATCAGATATTTAGACT
>JAUESI010000036.1:8134366-8146985 GCA_032275145.1 Synergus laeviventris
ATAACTTATAATCTATTCTCATTTTAATAAACTAATCATATGTGACGAAGATTATAATTTTTTCTTTAATATTGCACTTTACCATGCAAACAGTTAGGTTCACGGAGAAATGATTTAATTTTTCCTTTTTTTGCATGCGTTCGATGAAATAGATGCACTGTTTGCAAAGAAACAAGAAATTGCTTGTATAGTTGACATCACGAATCGCCGGTTCATGGTACTTGTTTTTTACTTATTATTTTTACTTAAGAATATTTTATATACTGATGTTTACAAAAGTAAGCTTTATTAAAAATGCGCGAGTGTAAACAATATATAAAATGCATCAACGTATATATAATAATAAAAAATTGTTTTCACGATAAGTTGAAATTCATTATAAGGTTAAAAAAGATAAGCGATATTATTAATTATTCATTATTCATTATATAAATAAAGTACTTATAATAAACTTATAAATAAATAAATAAATATTTTTCTGTAAAAAAAAACACCCTTCAATTATATTTTTTTGCCAAAAAAAAGAAAATTATTATTGACTTTAATACCAGAGAATTATAAGATAAATGATAATTTACTTTTAAATTATTTTTTATTCTCGATTTTCTGATATTAAATAAACTTTATATTTATTTTTATTATATAAATAAACTTTATTATTTGTATAGAATAATATTATATATATATATAAATTTGAATTTCCCGGGTGTAGCTGCCATATCATAATTAGTTCCAAAATTGTAGATATTAATGTAGATGGCGCGCAAAACACTTGTCGAAATTTTTATACTTTAGATTCCACCCACTGGTCGTTAGCAGAGCACGAGCAGAGCCAGAGCCAGAGCAATTGGCATTGGCCGTGGCCAAGACAACTGACAACTGACAAGTGACAGTATAGTGAAACATATAGTGAAGTGAAATGAAGTGGCGACATTAAACGACACACAGATTGGATTCTACGAGTTCAAATTATTAATTGCAGTTGTTCGAAATAATCCTATTCTTAGCATCGCTTTCGTGAAAAGTATTCCACAATGGTTCAAACATACCAATCCCCTGTTAGGGTCTACAAACACCCTTTCGCACTTGTCATGATGGTATGTTTATATTGAATCTTTACGCTCCTATTAAATATTCATCGCTTGGCATACTTACACCTTTCTAATCGCGTCTCCGCACTCTTGAACTATATTTCAATCTCAATAAACAAAGATATTGACATTGTTGGCATTGCTTTTTTTTTTGTTTTTTTTTTGGTTCTAAAAGATTCCATTCTGTCAAAAGTGTAGAAAATCAGTACTCTAAAATGATGTCAAAAGTCGTTCTGAAAATAATAATCGTAATATGCGTGGGTGGTGGTAGCAGGATTTGTCCTCTGTTATTGTAGCTTACGCTCGCATATACTTTTAATATTTAATTTTCTGATTAGTCTGCTATTTACCTTAATGAACGTGCGAAAGACAAATTGCTCTTAGCTCTTATACAACGAGTTTGAACGACTAATGTTTCTCGAGGTTATCACGTGTCTTTTAAGTGCCATGGAAACTAGTCGAACGAGTTTGACATTGCTGGAAATTGTTCCACTGCAAGAATCAATATTTCGATTTTCTTTAAACTCAGTGTTTGTACTCTGAATTCAAAGCTAAACTTAATTATTCTAAAAATATAACAAGAGCCTTGTTTTTGCTTACATTTTATTTTCATTATTAATTAATTAAAGTTATTATTTGCACTTGATTAAAATACTTTTTAATTTGATTATAAAAAAACGTTTATTGATTGGAAGAATGCAGTATTAAACAGGGTTTCGGGATAATTAACGAACTTTTTTGAACAGTGAAAATCGTGTAGCTTTGTCAATATTACTTATCACTTAATGAATATTCAGTACATGCAAAAACGGTTTTTTGTAATAATGAAAAACTTGTTATCTAACAGTACTTGAAAAATTATTTAATATAAAGTTGTTTTAATCAGTGAATTTATTTTTAAAGACTTGTCAGTATTAATTGCGAAATAAAAAGTTTTAGAAATAGTTGAATATCAATATGTTAGATATTTTTATATTAAGTAACTAGTGTGTATATTCTCAGGCATATGAACGACGTTTTCCAACTTGCCCACAAATTCCAGTCTTTGTGGGTTGCGAAGTAACATTAGATGAAGAAAGTCAAGGCGGAGCATTCAGAACGACAGAGCGAAGATGCAAATTAAATGTGGATGCACCCTATATTCTAAAGAAGGTACCTATATGTTTATAATTAGTCATAATCCATTTGCTTAATTAAAGATTTTAATTAAAAAACGTTCTTAGATTTTATGGACGTTGGATCAAATTCAAACCTCAAAATTCTATTTTCTTATTTCATTCAACAAATATTATAATTAGATATTTTTTCGCTATATATCTCTTTTCTTTTTTGAACTCGAAACTTGTCTATAGAGCGAAAAAATATTTCATCTTAATACTTTTTGCACAAAACAAGGAATTTTAAAACTTTCCTCAAAATATTAACTTTTGATTTTTCGCAAAAAATACTGTAATTACAAACTTTCGCGATCTGTATGCATAATACTATAAAAAGATTAAGTACTGATATAGAGCGAAAAAAGATTTAATTATAGCATTTTTCGAGTTAAACTAGCAAATCGACTTTTGAGATGAGAATTTGAATCCAACGCATTTAGCATAAATAATTAACTGTTTATTGACAGCAGCCGGTGAAAAATAATGTAATAATTCAATTGCAGATAATAGGCGTAGACTTTATATACTTTATTCAGAGAAACGTCCTAGACCGTCGTAACAGTATTTTAGAAATTGAGGCGTACAATGAAAGTTTTGCTTCGAAAGTTACTGTTCTAGAAAAGTGTAGATATTTTGTAAGTATAATTAATTATTTATGCTTTTAATTAAGCAGAAGGAAGCTTTTTTAATAACAAGAACACAAATTGTGATATAGATTCATCCGGAAAATCCAGAATGGACCTGTTTCGAACAGACTGCTAGTCTGGATATCAAGAACTTTTTTGGATTTGAGAATTCAATGGAAAAGTTGGCAATGAAGCAATATGCACAAAATATTGCAAAGGTATATCTTTAATTGAGAAACCTTGTTCAAATTAGACTTGATCAAATTAAAATATTCAAATGTATTATTAAGTTTGAAATGAAAAATTACAACAGGAGCTTTAAAATATTTCAGGGAAAAGAGATAATAGAGTATTTTATCAATCAAATGAAAGAAGATGGTATTACGTATGTAGCTCCTTGGGTACCTCCAGAAAACTCACCTTCTCCGGTAGATGAAAAATCGTACGTTATGCAAATAATTATGTTTCATAAACTATACCTTTTAAATACATTTTTCTATAATTGTTTAAGTTTATATTCTTTAGATGCTCGGAAGAAATCAAAGAACCATCATCGCCGAAAGAGGCATCTTCATTAGACACAAAATTACCCAGTACTCGAGGTATGTAAAATCGTTCCTGATGCTTATTAGTTAGAAGACATTCATTGATACCAAGTCTTACAAATTTTGACGCATATTATTTTGTTCTAGATATGCAACTGTCTTCGGATTATATAGAAAGGTATCTAGGAAAATTGGATATGATGCAAGAAAGTTGCCTTGTGCAATTAAGACACAGTATAGAAGAATTAAGAGGTAGTTCGGTACCAGGAGACGCGACTTTACTTCGCTTTTTGCGCGCCAGTGAATTTTCAGTGGAAAAAGCTAAAGAAATGTTAACTCAGTCTCTTCATTGGAGAAAAAAGTACCAGATAGATAAACTTTTGGAAGATTACGAAATGCCACAAGTCGTCAAGGATTATTTTCCTGGTGGTTGGCATCATTTTGACAAAGGTGATGCAAAAATGAAAGTAAACACTATCTAAAAACTAATATACACTATTTAAGAAAAGCCTTTTTGATGGTTGTTGATTTCTTTCTTTATAGAGGGCCGTCCACTTTACATTTTGAGACTTGGGCAGATGGATGTCAAAGGGTTGCTTAAGTCAATTGGAGAGGATGAATTGCTTTTACTTGTAAGTGAAAACATAGAGTTTATGATTAAATAAAAATATAGGTTTGCTCATTGACATAATTTAATATATTTTAGGCTTTACATATTTGCGAAGAAGGTCTGCAATTGATGGACGAGGCAACCAATGTCTGGGGCCATCCAGTTTCTCAGTGGACCATTCTCATAGATTTGGAGGGATTAAATATGCGACATCTGTGGAGGCCTGGAATTAAAGTTGGTATATTCATATACCTTTGAAATGTAATAGTATTAGGTTTTATGTTGGAGAAAAGATTTGGATAAAAAAAATTCTACAGGCACTACTTCGCATAATCGAGATCGTGGAAGCAAATTATCCAGAGACCATGGGAAGAGTTTTAATCATGCGGGCACCTAGATGTTTCCCTATTTTGTGGACTCTAATCAGCACCTTCATTCGTAAGAATCACTCGTTCTTTATCCAACTCTAAAGCTTAATTTCCAACCCGTAATATTGCCGGTTTTCTCTGGTAAGATTATAATCATTTACTACTTAAATATAAACTTTAATTGTAGACGAAAATACACGAAACAAATTTATATTCTACTGTGGTACTGATTATCAAGAACCTGGCACTGGAGGTTTCAGTGATTATATTGATGAACAGTTCATTCCTGATTTTCTGGGCGGATCGTCAGAGGTGAGATATAAAACTGGAATGTAAATAGTTATTATTTACCTCAGTAAGAGTCCATTCTTTCTCTCTTATTATAAATAGCTTTTAAATTTCTAAAACATTCATTGCTCAAAAGTTTTTTCCTTATCAAAAAATTGTTTTTATCGAATGCTCAGTTCGACTTTTTTTTTATGTTGAATTCATTTTTGTTACATTATCAAAATTTAATTTTGTATGATTAACAAATTTATTGGATAGCAGGGAGGTTTTTATGAAGTATATGGTATGGTACCTCGACGCTTTTACATTTTTGAGGAAACTGACGATGTAAGATTAACAAAATTGGTATTTACCTACGTTTTGTAGCTTACCTTGCCTTTAATCACATGCAAATTACGTGTCTCAACAAATCCTTTGAATCATGTGAAGTCTCTCACTAAGTAGTGAAGCACAACATTACCTTTTTGAAATCAAACCTAAGTTTAGAAATCTAAAGAGTTAACAATTTTATAATAGACTCAATTTTTTGTAATACCCTAGATGTGTTTTCTCAATTAATCGTTATTAATGTGAACAGAGATGTGTATAAGACAAGACAATGCTTTTTTTAAGTCATAGTACATATTTGAATATTAGATTATAGACTAGTTTCTTAAACTTCTTTGTGTGCTACTGTATCGTTACATGCTTATTTGCAAATTAAAATTACATTGTTTTTCTATATGTACAATTAGGCTAAAGTTTATTCGTTTTACAAGAAAGTTAAAAGATTCGTCAATTTTTATTAAACTAGCAGCCAGTTTCATATGACTAAATAACATTAATACGTAAGAAAATCTTATTCCGAAGTTGAAGAATGTTGTATAAATTAAAAACAAAGTGTCATGGCCTATTACAAAATTAGAAAGTGTGGAAATAGTTTATTACGAGCACCGAACATTTTAAATATCTGGATCTATGATGTTGTCAAGTAATTTAAATGGGAATTTATTTTTGACACAATATCATTTGAATTTAGACTTACGTTATGGAAGGAGGAGTCGTATCGAAAAATCTATACAGAGTTGATTTGGAAGTTCCTTCCAGTGAGCATGAGCACAGCTTGTATCACTCAATTAGTCTTGGTCGTGGTCAAGTGCATAATGTTATCATACGCTCCAATGACCCAGGATCTGTGCTCACTTGGGACTTCGACGTTATGAGGCATAACGTGCTTTTTACGGTCTTGTACAAGGCAAACAATGGTAACAACGGTAAATCAGGTATTTTAATAAAACATCAATTACTAATGTACAGGATACCAAGTTTTGATCTTAAAGAGTTTTTATAAAAGAACTAACGATACATGAACCATTTTTTAGGAATGTTAACCGTACCATCGCACTTTGAATATGAAACTGGAACCAAAGAATGGAAGGAAGATCACGATTGTATTAAAGTAGAGCCTAGTATCGTGTGTCATGATGGAGAAAGCATTCAAGTAATTATAACCCTTGAAAATTGAAAAGTTACTTTTTACAAATTGATGAAGATTTTTCGAAATTTACAAATAATGTTCCACAGGGGACACAGATAATGCAAGAACCAGGAACCTACATTCTCCAGTGGCAGAATCCGGAAGAAGGAGAGTTCCTGCCATCAATAAGTTCACATAAAGCACAGCTAATGTACTTTTATGAAACTTTGCCATCGGCACATTACAGGTAGATATTTAAAAAAAAAATTAAACGAAAAGGAATAAAAATATATTAAACTAATTTTTAAATTTCAGAGGATCAATGATGAGTCTTCAATCGGCTGTGAGTGGTAGGTCAATTGCAAGTTCTTCGTTGTCCAGATGAGAAGTAAACACATCTGCAAAGGCAGAACCACCAGAAGATTTAGAACATGACTGACGTGACGTGTACGCGAAACGACAAATAACTCGACCCCATTGTAGTAAAGTTTCAAATATTCACGAGCGACTTGCCCTTTTTTAAAAGAGATTGAACTTCACTTGAAAATTGTAGTGAACGTGACGAAGAAACATACAAAGTAGCCAAACGCTGTTAGCCAATTCTAGAATAAATAGACACTGTTAAATTAATAGAATCGTTGAAAAACCTGTTAAAATGTAATAATG
This sequence comes from Synergus laeviventris, assembly GCA_032275145.1. Lineage (NCBI taxonomy): Eukaryota > Metazoa > Arthropoda > Insecta > Hymenoptera > Cynipidae > Synergus > Synergus laeviventris. Next base: position 8,141,174 of record JAUESI010000036.1, read on the forward strand.
TTACTGTCTTAAAAATTATTTTCATATACTGAAAAAAAATAGGACGAAGGGTACGTTAACTTATCCATCAATGTTGAAACAATCTGTGAATTCAGATTTTTCGACAACTTCCAGATCTGAGCATGACTTTTTAGGATTTTTTTTGCTTGATGAATTAATAATTTACACTACCCTATGTTACGTGTTAGTAGATTAGATCTTTATTATATTTCGCTTGCTATACAAGTAGTTAAATATCGATCGGTTTATGGAGAAGATACTCCCATTTATCACCATAAAATTAGATGATGCAAGTAGTCATTAGCAGCATTCTACGAAAAATTAAGTACACATAATCACAAAATGTAGTATAAAGAATATGCATCTTGGCCTAAAGACGGCTGCGCTAATAGTTTCAGGAAAAAGGCCTGGTAAGAAAGTCTTTTTTTCAGGAAAACTCTTCAGATTTACGTATGTAGTAAATTTTTATTATTTTTTACTACTTACAGTGTACACTGTATAATGTACATGCATGCTTTTTTACTGTGCCTTTTTCTTATTCATATGCAATTAAGAGAAAATACTTAGTACTTTTGATGAAAGATATGTCAATATACAAAAGTAATACAGTGATTTAGGTTTCGATGCTGTAGTGAAATATATTCACAAGTGATGTTATTTTCTAACATTAATAGAAAAAAAGCACGCTATTTCTATCATTTGCAAATCACGGTACCTCTGTTATTTCTTCCAAAAGTGCTACAACTTATCCAGTAGAAACTAACTTGAAATAAGTGTAACTTTCATCAATAATTAATCAGTCCACTAAATAATAATTTACGACGCTTAATTAACGTTTCAATTTTCTTTTGAAGAACCGGGTGATTTATTGTTCTTGACAATCTTCAATATTGTGCAAATTTTACTAACCTTTATCAAAATGCTATATTATCTATATTTTGTAAAAAATATATTTGATTGTTGATCTGCAGAAATATTTCACACTTACGGAGATTTTCAACTGGAAAGAGGAAACAGTGCGTAAATTTGATTGGGTTTAAGATTTTTGTATTCAAAATGAAACGATAAATTATGTAATTAGAGTGAATGTGACTGTATGTTAATTTAGAAGATGTAGAAGTGTGTTAGTTGTAAGTGTTATAAATATCTGAAACGTTATAAATAAGGGTAAAGGTGATGAGGTTGAGTCCTGATATGTATGTGATTACATACTAATCTTTTAAGCTCTATTGCTTAATTTTTACCATCCATCATTAAGTGTAATGACACTATAGACCAGTAATTTTCTTGTATTATAATTTGAAGAAAAAAAAATTTTCAATCATGCTAAAGGCATTTATTTAAGTACAATAAATATTACTTAATTTAAAAAAGAAATCAAGAACACATAATAAATTAGGTACTTTATTGGAAATATTTTACTAAATGAATGTTCTTTACTTAATTCATAATTTCAGTAAGGTTTTATTTGCTTCAGTTTAAAATAAAATGCAATACGATTTGATTTTTTTATTTAATAAAATATAAGATTATAAAAAAATATTTTAAATGTACAACACATGCTTTTTTTTATTGATTTTGAATCAGAATTACAACTCCAGTTGTTAGAGCAAATGTTTACGTCCACATTTTTAACGTAAGTTGTAAGAGAACATTTTTTAATACTTTTAAGCAAGTATTTTGATAACTCCATGCATGATAATGATGAAGCTACCTCTATATAAGAATGAGTTTATTATAAAAGGTTATAGACCTGATTGATCAAAGAAGTGGAAGAGAAAAGCATTTGTTTGCATCTTATTTTCAAGGAAAGCAATTTCCTCGTTTTAATTTTAGTTTATGTACTTTTATGTTATCAAATTTTATTTAAGATAATGGGATCTATTTTCCTAATGAAGAATATATAAATAAGTTATACTACAGGTGTAAGTGTAGAAATGTACATAGTACAAAATTACCCATTACAAAAGTGGATGAAATGAATTCAGTGTTTTTAAAATTATTGACAGATTAGAAAATTTAATAATGTATCTATTCTTTGAAATAGCTTGTACAAATCAAATTACTGAATCAAATATTTGGTGTTTGGCGAAATTATCTCTTTATTAAGTTTTGATTAAATTAGTTATATGTATTAGAAAAATTATGTACATTGATTAAATATAGCGTATCTAGAGTGTTCCACAATCAAGTGCAAATCGCTTTTTTTCCTAGAACCATTTCTGGAAGTTAAAAAGAATACTATTTTTTCATAAGAATTGCTTAGTCTATTATTTAATTAATTATAAAATTAAAAATTACAGTTTTGTACAATATAAATACATGTCTATCTTCTTTTGAAGCCATATTTTTTCCGTTCGTAAAACAAGTCGGTCTTCGACGACCCTAGGTTTACAATTTTAGGGCACCCATCTCTCTGAAAAAAAAACCTTTTTAATAAAATATATCTAAATGCCTTAAAATTTAAAAAAATGTTTGCCATCGTGTTCTGATGATGTGTTCTTTCTCAGAATAAAGAAAAAAATATACATACATCTTTCTCTTGTATTGTACATTCCTTACAATAATAGGCATCGGAAACTCCTGGACCTCCACAAATGACGCATCTACCTTGATATGATCCATAATTACACTCGTCACAAATTCGGACGAGCGTGCACGGCCTAACGTATGAGTCGCAAATCACACACTTTCCGTCACATTTCTCACATAAACGTCCGATAGCTGTAAACAAAATATTTGATTGCAATTTTATATGCTGGCTGTGTTATCGACTGATATAATATTATTAGCAGTATCCGGTATTGAAAACTATATCTGATTATATTCCCTTGAATATTAAGCATTAAGGGCATGTGGCGGGGTTAAGGCGCATGTATTACTGATCCGATCCCTACCTTACTGAAATTTTTCCTCTGCAACATTACTTCTAAATTTTTTGGGATATCAAATTGAAAATGAATAAAATTAAAGAATATATACTGAAAAATGCTCCTTTATAAATGTAAATATTTAGGACCAGATAATCGTACTTTAATACCTTCATTTTTAGCCACCTTACTTGAAAACAAATAGAGAAAATGTATTTTAGTCAGTAGATAAACGTTCCTTATCGTTTTCTTTACCTTTATCTACTATGAACGATTCGTTTCAATGGTTAGTGTTTTAATTAAATGCCTAAAAACCTGAAATGTGGTTACAAGCACCAAGTCACGTAACTTATCAAAGACCTTAAATAAATGATTTCGGATATTCAAAAACATAAGGTGACAGAATATTAAAACAATCATTATGGCCCGTAAAAAAGTATAAGTAATTACAAACATTCGACATTTTAAGCAAGTTTTTGAGTAAAGAACGAAATTCCAAAGAGAAAAACAAAATTATTAGTGAATATTGAAAAACCTGACAAAAAGTAAAGAGAGGTTAGAATATACATACCGACGCCAGGCTGTTTTCTGCAGAAAATTAAGTCTGGATGATGTTTTGCCATTTCAAACTTCAATTGAAGCAAGTAGAAATACTCCTTAATACAAACCAAACTAAAACAAATTACGCAAATTCTCAATTATAGCACCAACTTTTCTTTGACCAAATCCAAATTACAAATCAAAGATTTGCACAAATCGCATCTTAATTGTTGAGGTTATATGGTTAAGAGTTAAGACTTAGGACTGGTTAGTGGTTAGGCGTTAGGGTGGGTTAGGTTAGGACGCCCTATCCGACTAAAAAACAAAATGGCGTTCCTTAGTGATTATAATTTCTATGTGCTAAATTTTCTCACCAGGTCGGCGCTTCATTCAGCACGCTCTAAAAATGCATCACGATCACGCAAAGATAATATCTTTGATTACAGCATCTCTGATTACAGTAATAGGAAAATATTACAAAATTCAAAATAATTAAATTTTTGTATAAAATAAGGTCATAATATGTTTCTAAAACGATTGTAGGATATAAAATACACATTATCCGTCAATCAAATAATATATGAAAAAGAAAAACAACACATAAAATTAGGTAAAATATTTACAGTGGATAACGCAGTAAGAATTTCTTGATACCTATATAAAATCAGAATATATTTTATGTTATCCTATAATGTTAAAAACATCTAAAAAAAATATAAAAAAAGATTAGCTTATAAACAGAATTATTTTCCATTTTTCTTTATTATTCTTCCGAACTTTATAGGAACGAAGTTATAAATATTTTATTTATAAACTTTATATTGTGTGTTTGTTATAAAAAAGAAAAATATGTAAAAGGAAAAATATATAGTTTAATCAGGTTTAATCAATATTTGAAAATGTAACAAAAATGATAAGTTATTAATTATAAAATAAACATGATAGTTTCTTATTAAAATTTAACAAACACACAAAGTTTATAAAGAAAATATTAATTGCTACTTCATTCCTATAAAGTTCGGAAGAATAGTAAAGCAAAATGGAAAATAATTCTGTTTATAAGCTAATCTTTTTTTGTATTTTTTTAGATGTTTTTAACATTATAGGATAACATAACAAATATATTTTATACAGGTATCAAGAAATTCTTCTGCGTTATCCACTGTATATATTTTACCTATAATTTCATGTGTTGTTTTTCTATTTCACATTATTTGATTGACAGATAATGTGTATTTTATATCCTACAATCGTTTTAGAAACATTTTATGACCTTATTTTATACAAAAACTTTATTATTTTGAATTTTCTAATATTTTCCCATTACTGTAATGCATTTTTAGAGCGTGCTGAATGCAGCGCCGACCTGGTGTGAAAATTTCGCACATAGAAATTATAATCACTAAAGGCCTGAGCACAATTGACGGTGAGTTGACGAATAGCCATCCCGACATGTTAGATTTGAAATAAGAAAACATAATTTTATTATTGTTGCGATTGTATTTTATTGTTAATTTATGTATATATGTTAATTTATTATTTATCTAACGAATTAATTATTTAACCTGCTTATTTATTTCAATTAAAAATATTTCAAATTTCCGGTCCTAATATTTCAAACCAGAGATGAGAGACTTTAGAAGCAAGATAATTAATATTTGCGTTCTATTAATAATAATATATTTATAGTAGTAATAATTATAGTTAACAAACTGAATTTGGGATTTCTCATTAATATGATCCTTGAGAAACTTAGCAGTAAATGCAATGTTACTTAAAGCTAAAATAGCCTAAATACTTTTAGATTTACTACAGTTTAAGATGTTTTATGTTTCCAAAACTTGGTTTCACAAACAACCAACATTGTGCAGAATTCCCATAATTAATAGAATTATGGCGTACCCCAGACTTCCCGATCTCTCATCGACCCAGCTTAGGCTAATAGCGCCCCAATAAAATTACAAACCAGGTCGACCCTGATCATCTTTGCTAGGTTTTACGAGCTTTCTTCAATAAAGTTTCTCCTTTATATTTCAACATGTGCTTCGGCTTATCCGATCGAAGGATCATCGATTCATCGGATATTCGGATGGACCCCGAAGAACAGTGTTTATAAAAGAAAGTTGAAAGAAGTGTAGGACTTAGGACTTTTTCCCAAATGCCCAAGACTCAGCAGCCATAGGGACCATTAGGGTTGTATCGTTTGTATCTGTATCAGAGATTCTGCTTGTATTGAATAGTAATAACGGTAATTTTACGTGGTAATAACTAAAGTGCTAAGACGTAGCAGGACGTAGTATCATGATCCAACTATACATGGTCAGAACATGGTCTAGCCACGCGCAAGTAAAAAAAATCAGGATCCGGACTCAATGTACGCCATATTGAATAAGTGAGGGCGG
>JAUESI010000036.1:8157089-8180342 GCA_032275145.1 Synergus laeviventris
CGTGCGTTCATCACAGTAAATCCAGAAAAACAGACCTGACGCCACCTGATCCCCTGACGCTGACAGAGTACAGCAATTTCTGAAAAAGCATGCAAGTTGACACGATTGAATTCGATGACGACAAGGAAGAAAAAAAGTTTCCACAACTGAAAACCGGCCGTTGCATTGGATCTATATAATCCTTATTTTTGTGATAAGATATAAAAAATATTAAAACAGAAACTGATTAGAAGCTATATTTCCAAGTTAAAAATAAGAGTTCGAAAAAATGTAACTACAGTTTTTCTGGTTTTGACTTTGGCGCTGAAAACAGTATTCCGCGCATGCGTAGTTAAACGTTCTTATCGTGAATGTATCCAATATGGCCGCCGCGAGTGTGATCAGCATCAGTGTGATCAAGCGTGATGCCGTTTGACGTGCGCGAAAAATGATGGATTTTCCGCGATTTTGACAGTACTTTTATCGGTACGCGGGTGACGAGTGATAGTGAGGGTCGGTAGTGAACTTTCTGTGTGGAATAATGGCGTTGGTCACTGTTCAGCGTTCCCCAAGTGTTTCTAGCTCTCCCCAGAGTTCGGTGAGTTTTCTATTTCATTTCGGCACGCACCCAGACAACATATATGTTGTGTCAGCTAGCTAAGTTTGTTCTCTTCTCTGAATTCGGAGACTCCCTGATGCATCTGAAGCAATCCACTGATCGTTCTCACTTTTAGAACTCGTCGGGACCGATAACATGGAAAATTTGATGTAAATTCAAAGGTTTCCTTATTTGGCCAGGAATGTTTGAGATTTAAACGAGAAAGGGAATTGCAATTCGCAATACTTTCATGTGTTCCTCCTCTCGTAAAATATTTAATAGGATAAGTTTACTAGTTGTCTCCTACAAAGTGAATATCTCGATATTCATATTCTTGGTCTTCTTGATTCATCAACAATGCCTTAGAATCACAAGATAAATGCATGAAAGAGGGAGAGAATTTTTGTAGGAATTGTTAACCAGTCATTGGAAAAAATTGACTTAAATTGTTTTTAGTATATGTTGCAATTTTTTTATTATTGTTTGTAAATTGAGTCTTTGTTGTGAATTTTAGGTTAGGTTTGCCTCTAGGTGTGTTTAGTCTGATTTAGTTCTTTTCTTTGACTTTGTTGATTCTATCTTTTCCTGGGAGTGATGGTAAGTTTAGATTGTTTCATTTATTCTCATCCTGGAAAATGCAGAATTGTAATTAGTCACGTGGCGACTAACGTATGCATTGAGAAGAGTTTATTTTGAACTAATACCAGTACAAACAGTTGTATTTTGTTAGCTTTCATTTTTCTTTTCTCTCAGGTATTTGTGCTGATTTTAACGGAGTGGCTAGTTGATTACGGATTTATTTATTTACTTAGACTTTTATTTATCTATTCTAACCATAGAAAAATGATTGATTATCGATTCTAGGCCAATATCTTAAAAACCGAAATTTTAAATTGGACGTCTACCTTTGGTTTTTGAATCAAGATTGATTTATATATAAATACAGATATAAGTTGAATCCCTTAAATTGATTTTATGAAACAAATTGCACTGAACATTAATCAGGGGGCATACATCTAAATTTGTATAACGGCGGCTTTAGAGGAACGTTGCAACGCCGGGTTTAAAACAAGCACCCATGTGATGTGACCGACAGTGGCCGACCTCGCTTTTGGTAATGGAGAATAACCCAACCCCCTGTTACATCGTCTTCAGTCTGCTTGACGCGTTTTCGAACGACGGTACTTGGGCGGTACGACGCGAATGAAATTTTGAATTCGATTTCGAGTTCGAAAATGAAACATTTATTTAGACAAGATATAGATAATACAAACTTGTATGAAGATTTGTTTTTATTGTTTCAATAAACTTCGAGTTTGTTAAATATACTTTCGAGAGAGGATTTTTCACTATATTGACAATCAATTAAATTAATTTACCATATCGTGGAAGGTCGGTGTTCCCGTATATTATCGAGTTTTCTGGTGCGATAATGATTCTATTCAAAGAAAAAAGTGCTGTGCTATATATTCTACCACCACCTTCAGCTCCAGAACCACCCTCACCATGGTCGAGTATTCTCTGGGGAGTTGATAGACGACCTTGTACCCGGGTGGCTCGGGGAACTCGCGTGACGCAGTTGCGTAACAAAGTGATTGCAAAAGTAAGACTCGTTACAGCTACAAAAGTAATTATTCCTCTGGATAAAATATCAATTAAATGTCGGTGTCATGAAATAAGAAGTTAAATACATTTCTAAGCTGATTTACATTTGAGAAAGTTCAGAAATGACAAATTTAGACAAAATAATGAAATAAAATGAAAATAAAATTGATGATAGCTCCTAATAACGAACGTGCATGGGCACGTGTATGCTGTTATTTAATCGTAAACCTTGGCTCCTCATCCCACTGTTTGCGGATTCTCAGGCATGACCGTTACGCACCGTTCGTCATGCTAGTTTCTTTCTTTTTATTTCAAGAGACTTTTATCAGACTCGCTGCTTGGAGCAATGAATTAGGTATCGATGCTTTTCAATCCTTTCCTTATATGCAACTTCGATTCCTTTCTTTTAAAAAAATTATCTTCCACACAATGTGTATTTATTTTCCGATGCCTTTTGACTTCTATAAAGCGTTACCTCTTATGAAAACTAAGATGCTATCGTTACTTCTATTACATTACTGCGTTACATTGGGTTACGAAATCGAAAGAAAGTGCTTTAAACAGGGAATATTATTTTAAGATACTTTTCCGGGATTATGTTTCATTCTAATTAGAAACTTGAGAAATTTTATTGTATAGTGGATCTTCTTCACTTTACCCGATGTAAAGCAAAGAAGCTTTGATATTTTAGACGAAGGTCCTATGTGATCCACTTATTTCCTGATCAAAGAAACAAGCAAAGCCCCGTTTTTTTGTAGCAAATCTTGAGAATTTCATCACGACACATATGACCTTTCTTAACGGCGCATCTTCACTTTTACTCGCAATAAATAATGCACTGCTAGCTGCATGCGGGCATATGTACGAATAGCAATGTTATTTGTATAGTATAGAAAGAATTTATATATGGAAGCGAGAAACAACATTCTGATTTGCCTGTACACACACACACAATTATCAAACAAATATTGACTCTCATTTTTAAGCAAATGTTTATTATTATTATTATTATTTTAGAAACCTCTCCTCATTTACAATAGAAGTTAAGGTTTACCTTTTTTCCTTATACAATATATTATACATACATATTGCATATGTAAAATTTTATTGTACATACGTACTTACCTAATTATTCGAAAATTAAGAGAACTCTACTAATTCAAATTTTCAACAATCTCTAATGAAATCCTCAAATTTAATTGGATAAAATTATCTATCTACCGTTATGCAGGTTTCATTTCCTGAGAAAGCAACCATGGATGAAAAACTTTTGACAAAAAAATGACTTTCCCAATAGAAAAAACTTTCGATCTCTTGAATCTCAGCATTATGATAGGTTATCCTTACGTCACCTTCAATATAAAACTTCCGTGTCAACTTAGTATGACGAATGGACTTAGACACTTTTACATTTAGCACTTTTACCTTAATGATCCCGCAAGTTAAAGTGATTTCTTTTCCTTTACTCTTCCGCAAAAACAAAATAAAAGATTTAGGAGGAAATTTAGGAATTCAATAATGAAATATCTCTCTCCTTTGAACTCCAATATGAAATGTCTCTAAGGGCATGTGGTAATTACCGTAAGAGCAAATTTAGTTTTTCCGCAACTTTACGCTCACGATAAAAAAGTTTTTTTGCTAAAATTAGGCCATTTATGTCCATCTGTACGAAACGGAGGTAAATGATCTATAGTTTTAGCACAAAATATTTATTATTGCGAACATAAAGTTGGCGAAACTAAAAATATTCTAATGATAATTGCCATATACCTTTTAAGAATTTGTGTGCTTTTTACGTGATTGCGCTGTTCTCTATGTGTTTTGTTGTATTTTGCCATACATTGAAGTTTCACACTTGCAGTATACGGACAACCTTGCCAGATAAGGTGATACACCAACTTGAGATGATCTTAATATGGCAGAGTGGCGTTGAGCCGAGCCTTCTTTGACTTTAAACTTGACCAGCCGAATCTAGCTTTAACCCTGGAACGCCGATTCTGTTTACATTCAGTTTTGAATTCCATATACTTAAAGAGCGAGATTTTCCAGATAGCTTTCAATTATTTATTCTTCGACTTTGTTATATTGGATCTTTAAGCTGGATTGCCAGGTTTTTCAAGTCTCGACTTGTTGTTTCCGATAAAATTATTCTTCTAAAAACAATAATGCCACAAGGTTTAAAGAGTCTTAGCTTACTTGAATGTTCAGAAACATTGAGGCATCTTAACATTCATGTGGTTGAACCGCATGAACCTACTATAGACAGAGTCTGCAGCATGTGCAAAATTTATCGAACTGAAATTGCTCTCTCCTGAGGTACAAATTTTCTGTTGAATTATATCAAATGTGCATTCAAAACGCGAAGTGCAAGTTTATCCCTTACCCCTTCATTACAATGGAAATTATAAGATTACACCCCTCGTTACAATTTATATTGAATATATCGTTCAAACCCGTTATATCTCTTAATCAATTTGTTGACAAATCACGTCAACAGAAATATTAATCCGTTAATCGCGAGTTAAATCTTCGTACAATTAAATTAAGATAGGTTAAGATAGGCTAATCCCTTTTGTAAAGATCAATCTTCCTTTCAATATGTGAAGGGTTATCTATTTCAAACTCCCTCGCGGGATACATTTTCTGCCAGTTCAATAAAAAAGCAGGCATACCCAGCACAGGTTAGTCAGTCCAGCTGTTTTAAAAGTGCCCACTTCTTCAAGATCTTTTCTCTTCCGCGAAAGAAATTTTACGAGCGTCTGTTTCTGCTGGAACAGCTGAATTCGCAGAAGACCAATATCAGTGCAGAACTGCAAAGTACAGACTGCATGCTGCACTTGTAGTATCCAATAGACAAGCTCATCGCAAAGATGCTTGGTCATTCTTTGTTGCAAAAGTGACGTGGCCGCAAATTGCTTTCATCGCTTTTACAACTGACGGTTTGTCGCTCCCACGACAGAATCCAACGGGAATTTAAATTTGACCCGCAAGCAATCGCTATATGCTTTTAATTTCATCGAATCAACGGAAAATTTAATTCTACTGAGCTAAGGACATATGATGACGAGATTACCTACGTTCACTTGAGTGGTTGGGACCATGAGGTTAATGTCGAATTCATTCACGATTTATTTTAACACTTGACTGATATTTACTTAAAAATTTAACATTGATACGAATTCACTATATGTAAACTATGTAGTCACCCTAAAATTTCTTGAACTTGAACTAAATAATTGACCCACAAACTCTGGTATTTTAAAACCTACTCCAATATCGACTCTAATTAACAATCGAATCAAAATAAAAGTTAAAAATATGAAAGCATCTTCGAATGCGTTTTGCAAAAGACAAAATATACTTGTAATTAATGATTCTTCTTCTTCAGGGAATGTTTTATAAATAACGTCCATATTCTGTTAAGCATTCGATATAATCATATTTATTTCATCGATATTTTATGATCTCACTATGCCTTTTTCGCCGACGCTTCAATTAATGATGTTTAATGTCAATCGTAACGCGAATAAGGCGTGGCGTAATAAAAGAAGCAATTCATACGACAAATGTAATAAAGAGTGGAATTCAGCAAGTCCGTCAATAAGAATGACATTCTCATTCCTTAAGATGTATTAAATTACAGTATTTTTAGCCTTAAATTCCACACCTCTTCAATAATTTTCAATTCGCGATATAATTTAGAAATTAATTACATAATCACATTACTCTTTAATCAAACTCGCCAGCTGGCCCCTTTCACGGTGGGGTTCCCGAAAATTTAATAAACGACATGTCTATAGACTAATTTATAGCCTTATAATGGATCATGTAAATTCAAATAGAAACCTTTTTCAATGGTTTATTTTTGCGTTGATGAATAATTCTCGTTTTGTGATGGCTCTTCTCTTAAAATAAAAAAAAAATTTATTTCTGGGTGCGCCAGTCGCTACTTCGCATAATAAATTAAGCCCCCCTTTTAATGGTGCAAAAAAAATGCATCTGCACTAGGGAGCATAAGTGCACTTTGTAATGCCCGTAACATTGAGAGTATATGCAAAGTTGCTGGGGGTCTAGTTACCCTACTTCAGAAGCCCCTCGAAATTGCCCTACCAAGATCCCTGAAATCGTAGATTAATCATCCCTTTCATCCTCTTGTTGTGCTAGTGATAGTTTTTCTGGCGTAATTGTTTCGATCTTAGATAAGAGAGGATATAGTATCTTACTTCAGATAATTTAATGGTGAATCATTGTTTTATTTTTGGTCCGCATCAATCTGAAATTGATAAAATTTTGAAAATGTTATGAAATTTTTATTGGTACCTTGGAATAAATTTTTAACGAGTATTTCAGTACTTTTTGCCGTAGTAAAATAATTTCTCTTTCGGCTTCGGGCTTTAACGGGATTACTTAAGAGATCACTACAATTTTTCACTATCGAGTGCCTTGACTTGATTATTTTCATAAAATTATATGTTTGAAACTATTCATCTCAAATATTAGAAATATTTGAAAATTTAATGACATGAATTCCTACTCTCATCAAAAATTGCTTGATATGCGAAAAAAGTAAGAATGCTGTGTCAGTTTTCAAAATTGAAATGAAGATATAATAAAGATTGAATTATTTTAGGTTCAAGATCGAGTGTGTTGGATAATGTACCGTTCCTGTTGGATTTTGCTGATAATTACTACACTAAGCTTCAGTGGAAAGCATCTTTATGTTAATATGAATTAATCATTGTGCTTCTGACAAAGAGGCGTCTATTGGAGAAATATGCAAAGGGAATGAAAGCCGGAGACTGCAGGTTAAATTATTACATTCCGGTAGCTCACGACCGGTCGATCGGTATTGTCTCCGATCACGGCTAGGCCTGTACTCTCGAGCTTTTTCACTACTTCATCTCGCCTTTGCAAGACGGAGATCGAGGTGTTTCATTTAAGTCGTGGGTGGGTGGACGTATCGCCTACCAGGAAATTAGTGACGGATATGTGATACCTATTAACGTAACCAAGTCGCAGATCGTGTTTTCTCCTGTCCCTTTTCAATTAATTCAGCATTATTTATTTTCTGATAACTTCATTTTTATTAATCCAATCATAAAGGATGATCCAAAGTTCATTATACAGTTTGTTTATAAAAATCAAACAAAAAAGTCTATTCCTGAGCTAAAATAATAGTAAAATTCCAAAGCACCATTTTTTTTTAATAATTCTGTATTGTTTTGCCGCGACAAAAGAAATATCTTATCGACATCTGCTTTGAGCAGATGTCGATAAAATACATTTTTAAGTTTAAACCATTTTTAATTTATCATGAAAAAGCTTGAAAAAAATGTTTAGTTGTTTTTATATCACACTTTTTATGAAAATCCTATTTTCTTTTTGAGTTATAAAATGAAATTGTTTGCTTTCAGGATTCCGGAGCGGGGGCACCAACAGACGATGACGACGACTCTGCAAGAAGCTGCAAAAGGTAAGCTTCAGATTTAAAAGAAAAAACTAAATAAATGTTTCCAGTTAAAATGGTTTTATTTTATGTAACAGCTTTCTAATTTGAAATAAAATTTATTAAATTTTACTTACATCTTGAAAAAAATTTACATTTTGTAAATTAAATATTTTAATTTCTCTGGATGATATTTTAGGTACTCTAGATTTCCGGCTGAACAGATTGAGTTTACCACAACAAAAGAATGTTAATATATCCGCTCATGCCTTCGGTAATTATTGTTTTGCCCTCTCGCACAAATCACTTTGCGAGTGCTTTTAGTGTCATTATAAATCATATAGTTTATGGTCTCTAAAATTTTTAGGGGAGTAAATACGGAAGGCTTCTCAAGTCCTGTGAGATAGCTGTCTCGATCATCCGCTTCCCTAACGTAAACATAAATCGTAGACGTAATTGGACTGCAATCTGTAGTCGTAAGTTTCTAAGCTGTATCAGTCCCTCTTATCAGTCGACTCATCTTCTCTTTGTTTTTCATTTCGTTAAGATCGTAACTGTCGCCTTGTTCAGGTGAATATATATATATATGTGTGTGGATATTGAGTGCAGTGAATCGTGACCAGAATTTAACGCAACGACTAGTCAATAAGTCGAGATAAGGGCTGTAATTTTGCTATTACTGCTAGCAACCGGTAGCTCAGTCTCAGATCAATTTCATGCCCCTATTTAAAATAGTAAGTAATTTATTCCTATCTCGAGATTCTGTCCAGGTACGGTTCCGACGGTTTACGCAAGACGGTCCATAATAAAATTAGAGGGTTGTTTGGACTGGCTTGGAGATAACCGAAAATCTTGAAACATATTAGTGAAAAAGTCATAAAATTTTTAAACACTTTCATTTTTTTTTTACAGTTTTGTATTCGTTTTTAAACTCTTCTACAAAATTTGATTGTTTTCTTGTAATTAAACTGCCGTAATGGAATTACGACATGATCTCGACTTTAACGCTTAAGGAAATATATTCGAAGAAAAATACAAGTTGATCAACTTTTCTTATATCGATTTTTCAGTGTTATTCGCACTTTTTCAACCATTTCAATCCTTTTGTAATTTTGCAATTGGATAATTGATTAAAGTGGATTGAATTGAATTAAATCATTTCCTTCCTCCCTTCTCCACTTTCACAATGTCTTGGCGGTTGGATAAGAAACGTGGTTATTCTGTGGTTGCTTGGTGATATTTTCCCTGGAGCGATTTTAGCGGATTTTAATTTTCTAATCAGTTTGTCTACATTTCTCAGATTGATAGTTGTATTCAGTCCGCAATTACAAAACTCGAAGTACGATCGACAATAAGATCGATAATAAGAATATAATTAAAGTGAAGCTTTGTCAGAAAGAAAGTCAATTATAAACGACTGGTTTCTATGAGATCAGACAGATAAACGAACGGTTGCAGTGTTGCCAGATTGGGGTTTTTCTATTTCAGTAGGACAGGGAGAAATATAGGGAAAAAAATATATATGGATTTTTTAAGAGAGATTCTCCTGTCCAAAAGAGGGTTTTTAGGGATTTTCCATGCGAAGCAAGGACGATCTATGAAATTTGGATACATCGGAATGAATTTTGTGTTTTCTACGTATAATACCTAGTAAATTTTCGTAACAAAAAATGTAATTTACCTAAGTATTTTATTTACCCAACCTTGGTTACACTCCATGGAAACGCGCCAATAATCCCTATATAATCTCTTTCGTGATTAGTTCGTTGTTGAATATTTGAACAATAATTTGAATGCACTCTAGTAGACTTCAAATACACTAATTTTAATTAAAAATAATTATTATTTATTCTGACAATAACGAATGCAAATCTTCAACGAATATCAAACTTGCAAAATATAATTGTATCTACCTATATAAATGTTAAAGAGGTCAAAATATGGTTTTCAGGCTTTTTCTAAATCTATATAGTTTTAGCAAAAAATATTTATTATTACAAACTTAAAATTAGGACAATTAAATTTGCTCTTGTGGTAATTAACACAAGCATGAAGTCACGTTTGTACATCGGTTGAAAATAAATGTTAATCTTTTTACTTTACCATATGAAGTTTCCATAGATCTGTCTCATTCTATACAGTCTACACATTTTCAGGATAAAATATGTAGAATGAGACTATAACTCTTATGGAATCATCACATATAGTAGCGTGAGAAAACGAATATTTTCAAACAGTAAAAATCGAGCAAAATTACATTGGGAGAAATATTAGGATTTTTGAGTTGGGCTTATAAGGAGATTTGGGGTGAAACAGTGACAGTCGTGGGGTAAATCCTGAAACTCATCTGGCAACACACTGAACGTTTGCCCTAATTGCTATACGATACTTCATCTCCGTATCTCTTTTAACTGCTTGAACCAAACCGAAAGTAGTATTAGAGGTGAGATCCTCCTCGCCTCGCACTTAACTTAAACAAGCTATATGGAAAAAGGTGTAAGGTTCGTTAATAGCGTAACTTTCTATCATTTGGTAATGCTCGGCATTACGTTACACGGTTATAATTTCCATTACGGAAGAAGGAAGAATCCTAAGTCCGGAAAAAAATGCATTTGAAAAATTAATCAGAGTAAACTTTCAATGAAAAAATTCAATTCAAATTAAAGCAGAGATGTTTTAGAACCTAAAAGAATCTTAAAATCCTGTTAAATAAAGATTTTACTCTTAATACAGAATTGAGCCTCGACTGGGCTTGGCGGGCAAGAAATAAACTTTTATGGAAAATGGATAAAATCAAATGTTACACCATAATCCGGTCGAGTCAGTCGAGTCACGTTTTGGCGACTCGGTTAGCCGTTATTTTTGGTCGACCCCTCGTAAAAGCATCAAGAGAAGAACGCGTATCAGATACGTGACCTTTGCCAAAGACCAGTTAAAGGTTACACTGCAAAATAACCTTACCATTACAATGGGGAAGAGAGCAGATGATTTCAATGGTAGGTAGAGTGATCTCTATCATTCTTTTTCTCTTCTGTCACGTAATTTATCATTTCAAGGCACGAATTCATTTTTCTTCAAAAATATTCAAGTCCTCCTTAAATGTAAGCTATATTATACAAAAATTAGTTTAGTCTTCAATTCTAAAACAATTGGGCTCATTCTCTGTATACAGAGAGAGATTATAAACGACGACTGTGTATAACTAATCCTGCTAATAATATTTCAATCGTACTGATACAATCAAAGTCACGATTGTTCTTCTTATCTCTCCTGGAGATTATCACCAAGTACAATACAGTCGCTGACTGGCTTTCAACACTCGCGCCATTATGGTGATTGCTCTACACCTACTAGACTTGCTACCTACGTTTTCAGTCTCAAGAGTTCAAATCAAGTACAATTTATTAATATCCAAAAGTAAAATGTAAATCCATATAAAGTCACCTAACTTTTTTTCTCTTTTGTATATTGTTTCTTTAGACTATAGTTACTTTTTAAACAATCTGGTTAGTTCTAATAATCCTTTTGGGGATCCTTTTGCACAACAAGATCGTCCAAGCATTGGTACTCGTAATTAAATGTGCATCGTCGCACCACCTAGATTTATAATAATAATCAAGCCGAGTTTCTGCCACCTCAAAGTGCTCAGTTGGTATGAGCTACACGATGGAGTAATTATCGTTAATCGCAATCTCCAATCAAGAATAAGTCTGCTGTCGGTGGAGAACGTCGACCTCAAGATGGAGGATTGAATAAGGCTATAATCACGCGTTTGTCAAGTTCGCACTCGTGAGACTTGAATCTATTCAATTTTTAGTATTAAGTCTAGTAGTGGTGGGATTGCTATATAGTAGGTATATATATTTCATTCTAACGTTAGTTTGCTAACGCATGTGCCTGGAATTTTCAAACCGAATCCCTGTATAGCGGTATAAATTTATTTTAATATGGACGAAACTCTTATTTGAATCAGGCTCTATATTTTCAAATAAATTATAAGCTTTCTGATTGAATTTGCGAGGGAAGACAAATCCAATATTTATCACCCTCTCTCTCAGGAGACGCAGAACACGTACTCACCTTCTTTGGCGAAGGCTGTAATGACTCTTATTGATAATTCAAAAGGGAGCATCTGGAGGATGAGGAACCTGTCGAAGATCCTCAATTACTTTTCTCCCTTTCTGAAGTATGCTGAAAAAACATAATTGAGTGATCTTAACCTTTAGATAATATTTTTTCAAGGTCCTTTAATTTAACTATCACAACCTGTCTTAGTTCGTTTACTCAGAAGCTTACGTATTCAAAGTAAAAAAAACGAAGGTTTTTAAACGTTCAGAAATATAGTTTGATAGAGCTTGAGAAGTTTTTTTGTATTCAAATCAACAGTGACAAGGAGTAAATTAGCGAAACAAATATAAAAAGGAGTTCAGGTATAATGGTTTTAAATTGAATTGATGCTAATTAGGTATCTCTTGGTAGATTCAGTCGTCGAGAAAGTCATCATCTTTGTCATAAAAGTCACCTGAACTGTGTAAGGTATAACCCAGTGAAAATAGGCTTTCATCCAAGCGTTAGATTGTTAACAGAAAATAACTCAATAGGCATGAATGGACAATTGGGTATGTGAACTAGACTAGAATACCGTATAAATGACATCTGTTCTTTTGTTTTTTATAATGAAAAAAATCTCGATAGATGTGAAAAGGAAATCAATCTCAGTCAAATAATGAAGATAAATTTCAAGAGAAATCTATTTGTTTAGTTTTTATATCTTTTAATATTCGATCTCTTTATTTGATTTCGCGTCTACTCTCTCTTGATATCGAACCAAAAAATATTAATTTTACAAAGAAGATACGAAGTCTATGGTTCCATAATATTTTTATCGCGATAAAATTCTACAGCAAGAACAGTTGAGGGATTACGTGCAATGACAGGTTATAGAATTCCAGCTCTCTCTTTCGTTGGCCCCTGAGATTTCGATTGATCCGGCGGTTAAAAAATTATGATTGTTTTACTACAAGCGCGGTCGTAATCGAGTGCAAAACTACAGCAGCTCGTTCAAAGTACATACTATGAAATATATTTTACTTTTTAAGCTTATTAAAAATAATGGTAGACATTCCTTAAAAATTATCCTTATCTATAGATAAGAAATGCTATAGTTGCATGTGCAGTACGAATAAGGTCGCAAATAAATTATGCCGAAAGTATTGAGAGACTAGTAGGCACCCTCGGGCAGCGTTTCGAACTTGATCAATGACCGTGAGGGATTTTATTTCTGTGAAACTGGTGCAGCATTTTCTATATGAACCAGAACCCTGGAGACAACAGGGCGGTCTACCTTGAAGTCGTCACATCCACGAGCATTTGAGGTAGCGAGCCCCATGAACGACATAAATTCTTTAACAAAGAGGAATAGCGTTTCTTGTGATATAATGAGCGTTAATGACAGTGATATGGGTTTTTTTCGGGCGTTGTTGCCCAATATGCGTGACGAAATATAATTCGCAACTACCAAAAATACTTTTTCAATTCTTACTTCTTTACTCCTGCATCATCACTCATCTGATTGGCCTAAGCGTTTATGTGTGTATAATGTATACGTGATTCTGTGTGTGTGTTTGTTTGTTTGCGCCTGTGTGATTTTACTTTATAAGAATCCACTGGGAGAAATTATATTAATGAACCGTTCGTGATTATAGATGATTTATTCAGAGATCATTTCACATCATTTCATTTATATAGATGGATCTTTGTAATGGACTTTTAGTTTGATGGTAATGTTTATTTGCAATTTTTTCTATTGATATTTTCATTTATGAGAATATCATTTTGCATAAAAGAAACCACTTTCTATTTCTCTCTGAAACAATGGACAAGAAACGGGTATTCGATAAAAGAGTTTAGTCTGCTTGAGATGCTTGCGTAGGCGACGTTCGCGCTCGCATCCAGTATTTGTTGCGATAGCAAGTACGAGGTTCATTATCGTAATTTCAATTTACAGTCGTCGGCAAGATCGCCGCGAGGGAGAAACAATGGGAAAATAATGGTGCAGTACACGTTCCCGTGTCCTGTGCAACGAGTAACCGTGACCCGTTTACTTTGAATGGCTTTGAAATCCCCGCGATCACTTTTAAGCGAGGAAAAAAGCGAAAGAAAAAGAAAAAAAAGAAAAAAAAAGAATTACTTTAGCATAGAATCTTGATTATCTTCTCGCTAAGAATCTCGCACAGACAGTGTGGCAACTGGCAACTCGCAGTGCAAAATCTTTCACCTTGCTAGACTGGACGACGACGCGGCACGGCGCGGCGCGCGCGCGCGCGCGGTGGTTTCTGCATGAATTATTCAAGAGTTGCGATATTTCGAAATGGAAACCCATAGATCTGTTGCCTTCAATCGATACACGCCTTCGGAAAAAGAAGATGAGATGAATGATCGTCGAGAGCCGACAGCTATCGTTAGATAAAATCTTTCATCGAACAAAACATTCACTCAAACAAGAGAAAATGCACTATTACAGAAGTATTTCTATAGTTTCAATTTAAAGTTCACATGTCAAGATTAAATTTAAATTTAAATCGAGCAAAGAATCGATTTCATAAAAAGAGCATTTTTTCTTTCTCGATATATGATAGTTGCTGAAGCAAGACATCATTTTTCTTGGGTTACATAAGATCAATAGCTGAGATTTCGCACTTTGCTTTCGTGTCTCAGTTTCATGATCCTGCTATGATTTCAAAGCAAATCAATTCCACGATCGCTACTTATGTAACGGCTCTTGATAAATAATCGTTACGGTACCAGCCACTACTTCACTGAAAGATAAAAGCTTTATTCAAGAGATGAAGAGAAGGACATAAGCTACTGAATTTAAATTTTAAACGCATGGTCAAATGATCGATTAGTGAGTTTGATTCGTTATTTAGGTGAGGCTATGTTGTAGGAAAGTTGCATTGAGTAGAGAATTGCTGTTTGAATTAGTTAATCGAGGTTACGATCCAGCTGATCAAACAAGATATATATATATATATGTGTGGAATCAAGTTTGATTTCACTGACATATACTCCAATTTACTAACTAGGAAATAATACAATTTCAGACTATCACTTCAAAATTTCAATATAAGAGATAGAAAGCAGATTTGTAAGAAATACAATCACTTTAAATTAAACTTTATGTCATACAATAATTATCATAATGCATACCATATTTTTTGCTTGAAATTATTTTACAATTTGTGAAGAGCTCAATTAAAAATTTGGTATAAAAGAAATTTTCACTATACAGGTATGATCGTCCTCCAATTTGAAAATAAAGTTTAGAATTTTTAAACTTAGTAATCGGGACATTTTTTTTTAAACTTTAGCATCCACCCTGAATTATTACAAAAATAATTTTAAGATTAAATGACTTTAACCTTCGAGTCAGTTTCTAATTATTATTCCCCGTATAAGAGTTGAGCTCAAAATAATTTTCACAAATGCACTTAATTTAAAAATAAAATTAGAAACTTCGTACATGGAAATCCCTTGTTTATCTGGATAATGACAGGCTAGGACGCTCTAATCAATCTCTGATCTATTTTAAACAAGAATAAACCACGCGACGCATAATAAGCCCAGCAGTTTAAACCCAACTGCGTTAAAATTACTGATCAGCCCGATAAAAGAGTCGTATCGTGATTATTAGCTGTGGGCTTCGACATTTATTACTCTCGCGCAAGGAAAACTTGAATGGAACAGCGGGTAAGAAACTGATGGCGCCACATGCGATGCTATTCGTACTTTTTCATCTCCCAATCAAACCCAGCATTATTTCTTCTTCTAACTAGTACTTAAGAGTAAGTACACTTCGCACGCTACGGTAGCAGTCAGGCGAAGATCATCCAATTAAAAATCCGTCCTGGGAGTGCCTGCGGATACCTACCTTGTATTCAAATGATTCAGCCTAAGGTTTATGCATGAGCTCGAGGCGTTCTCTTGAGAATGAATACATCTGATGTTTAGGAGCTATCGATTTTTCCAGCCAGTTTCTGTATCTCTAGACTCGTAATTCTACAACTGGACGTAATAAATGATAATGACCGGTGATCATTTTCCTCGTTAAATCATGTTGAAAGAATTTTTATCTTGGACCGAACTTAAGCGATCAATTCGGACAGAAAGTGCACAAAATGATGAAACGTTTGATGCGATTAAGAGTGGAAGGAAATTGTTTTTAAGGGTATGTGTAATACTTGGAAAATGATTGATTTTATTGATCTTCAAATAAACCCATTTTTTTCATTATACAAGATAAAAGGAGTCAATAACGGTCCGTTTTATTGTTCTCTACCGTTTTCCAAAGTTTCGCAGGGCAAAATATTTATTTTTGTGGCCAAAAAATGGGTTTATTTGAACATCAATAAAAAGTATCACATGCCTAAAAAGAAACTCTCTCCTTCGTAGTTATCTTAATTGAATTAGGAACGGTTATTCACTTACATTCAAAGTACGATTTCGTCATTATAGTTTGGGACAGTTATCATCAATTTGACAATTAAAACTCGTGCGGTGACATATTATACACTTTATTCCTTTTTTCACATAACAAGTTTATTGTTTGAGTTAGTCATTGTGACTCAGTAACTCTGAGGGCGAAAAAGAAAGTGTCGCTGAAATGGAAGTAGACATCAGCGTCACTAATTTCTAGGCATGATTTCATCACAGTTATCTTAAACTTACAGTATTTCAAATCAGCAGGTCATGTCGAACTCGGGAACTCGGTTCACTGGTCATGTACAGCACCTATAAACTTTTAATTCATTTTCGTACTTCCTGCAGTTAAATATTAAGTTGACCTTTGATTAAGATACACATATCAAATATTTTATAGGTGAAAATATATTCGTATTATATTAGAATCTATTGTACGTACATACTTCTTAATCTATATGGCTTCTGAGAATTTAGTTTTTGATTGCTCCTTTAAACAGAATTGTCTACAGTTGATTGATCATATAGTACGCATTTTAATCTGACCTAAGCCAATGAGCGTAGATGTTTATTCTCCAAAAGCACAGGTTACTTCAACCTACAGAGTGTTTTTATGTTCAGGTTGGCTGTAGTCCTGCCAATTATTAAAATAATCAGAACTATACCATTAAGATGTTGCCATGTGCAAGCTTATTTGTCAGAGTTTGTTTACTCATGCAAACTTTATTTAAAATTTTCTAAATATATATTCAGATATAAGTGTGCTTCGCACTAAAACGACGGCAGAGTTTTTAATTATACTATGACGTGAAAATAGGAACATAATTCTAAGCGTATCTCTGATTTAAAGAATAATTTCTAATTTGTTCACCATTTACTAATCGTTAGGAGCTAAAATTTTCCTGAAAGTTGTTCAGGGTATTAATTATCATTAAACAACTTGTCCTTGTGAATGATATGAATAATGTTTTCACTCTTTTCTGTTTTAGGTAATCCTCTTTCAAGTAACAATCGTAATTTTACCAGAAGTTTAAGTGGGTTTATTAATTTCTGCAATATTATTCGTCTCTTTTTATCTTTGGTTTGAAAAAGTCAGGGCGATCTTCTCCCTATAACGAATACAGCATCAGAAAACGCATTGTATTGTCCAATGCAGTTCGGAGTTTGATTCAATTCAAAATAAACAATCTGCATTGTCAGAGAAAACATTATTCGTATCTCGGGCGAAAGTTGTCGCGAACTTTGCCCTAGAAAGTCAGAAAAGTGGCCCGCTGAGAGACCAGAAAGAACGAGAATCGCGATTATCTTGCCGATTATCCTCAACAGCTTTGGGCTCGAGTTATATTCAATTTATGCGTCCAATAATGTGTAAGATTCATGCAACTTTACACTTGCTTCTTTTATCCAAAAAGATTTCTCTAATGCAAGGCATTATTCTTTAAAACATTTTTTTCCATCGTAAGACATACATGTTAGTTCAGATCTAGTGAATTGTCCTAAGATAGAGGGGGATAGTTGAAATGACAATGAACAGGTCCTTGCGATGGTAAGAATTATTATAGGACTTACGTAAATATCTGATGAATTATCCTCAGTGAATGTAATATACTAACTGTAACCAGAATTAGTATAGAAATATCGCGACTCTATACATATATCTAATGTAATGATGAGATCTTAAAACTGGTGTACCTGAATGACCTATAAGTATAAGACGATGAGTCATTGTTTGGCATCCTTTACTGCATTAAGAATTTTAGATTACGCTGCAGAGATTATTTTTCATCCATCCTTGATGAATCGTATCGACTGTCGGAATCTTCTTCTTATATTAGATTGTCGATTATTCGTGTTGCATGCATTCTCTGAGTGATTCATTCCTCGTCTACGTTTAACAATTTTAGTTTCTATAATTAAGGATAACATTTTAAGAGATTTAATGAAATTTTATGAATTTTTCGTAGGTATTTATAGATGTTAACGGATCTTCAAGCAGGGATTTATATTATAATTGTAGGGTACTTTCAGATATTATATAACAGCTTTTAAAAGATTTTTAAACCGCAATTTTTCGCTTAAAGTTCGTGTCCTTCTCTATAATTATTCCTTTTTATTTTTGATAGTAAATTCAATTACACACTGAGATATTGCACGGAAAAGTGGGGATTATGTTGGAAGAGTTATTTGATCAAGAAGCATGACTTCATTGCCCCTTCACTTCCTGTTAATCCACCCTTACCCTCCTTCATCACTCTTTTCATTTTTATATGTATATCAATTCAATGTTCATATATGTTTCCTGCATCGTTGTTCAGTTCCCCTTAAACCTAGTAACAACAAAGCTTATGCTCTTCTGTACGTGCTGAATGTGGGCAATGGGGTTTACCATCGATTGAATTCACAATATAAGGGTGTGGTATATTCAACAGAGGTCATTTACCTACTCGAGGCTTATACATTTCCCACTGTACGTCTATTTAATTTCCGTAATTATGATTACTTGCAGACAAGAGGATTTCCAATATAGGAATTTATACTCCTTTTTATTCGATTTTTTCTCAATTTATATTAAATTATGTTCTACTATATTTTACATTAGAACTTTAAATTTCCTATCACTTGCGAGGAGATATTTTGCACATATAAAAATTCGAATAATTTGATTCATCTTTTAACAGCTGTAAATAGAAAAATATATATATCTCTAGGAGTTCAGGTGAATGCACTAAAAGTGACATTGCGCTTGAGTGCGTTCGACAATAATCAGGTCAGAGGATGAGGAAGGTGGAAGTGACATCTTGTTCTGTGCATTATCGACATGATGCTCAATGAAGTCATTAATGACTGCCCATTGTTTCCAAGACCCCAAAGACTTCCGTCTTTCCAATCGGAAAGCACAACCACCACAAGTTATATACAATATATATATAAGCACACGGAGAAAACTGGATGGTTAAAGTTAAGATTTTAAGTTTAAGATTTTTCGCTTCGCTTAATGATTGCGATAGTTGAAAGAAGGTACAAATGGTCTGTTGTGAATAAAACAGCTTATATATTAATCTCTTGCATAATCTCATGAAATTCCGACTAGTTTCATTTGTTTACGAAAATCCAGTGTTATTATCATTAGTTTTTTTAAAGCAGTACCTATATAATTAAAAATACTCGTTTTAAACATTTAGATGGAACGAAAGTAGGAATGTGAACGGATATATATAAAATTCAAAAAATAACTGCTGTGCTTCTGATTAAATATTTTATGTACACTTTGAATTTATAGTTTATATACCATATAATGGTAAAAGAGTTTGAAAAGCGTAGGAATTAGCATTATCCAAGAAAATGTGACATTTTATTTTTATTTAAAATCTTCCCTCGACTTTCCCAGGTTGTGACACTTGGAGGGTGAAACGCATAGCGGAAAATATCCAAGGTCACCTTTGTACGTTCAACCATTCCGTTTGCTAATAATTTTTGGTTTACCTACGATTTATCATCATTTTCCTTCGTTTTACTATACAATATGTGATCATTTTGGTTATCGAGAAAGTCGTGAAAGGTCGTTGACATGAGTTTTTAATCTAGACAATGTCCATGGTAATGAGAGTCGCGTGTCACATTCGCATGATTACAGGTTCATTAATCAAAAACATTTCACTCGCGAATACGCGATGTTTTGTAATTTCTGCGTGTGCATATCGAGAGAATTAAAAAGCCATATAGACAAATTCAATATTGAAATAGAAAATTGTTTCTTTATCTATAATACATATTTCCATACTAATGGTATTCATGCATGCACGCGATTTAATAATTAAGATTCAAAATACTATCTGTTCAATTAAATACTATTACATAGCTCATTAATGTACATAGTTACATACATATTCAATAATCAGAAGTGGGTCTTAAAGGCGAGATTTCAATGCAGTCAACTCCAGTTATCTGCTTCACGTGTACTCTGTTTGGTAATAATTCATATTGTCATTAGAGAAAGGACAAGTTCTAGATAAGAATTCCTTATTTGTTATTTTTCTAGCTCTATATCAGATTCAAGAGTAGTGATTATTCAGAGTCTACATATATTATAAATTTAGAAATTCGACTATATAAATGTAACACCTATATAGTCCTATATGACTACTATAGGTTAAAATTAAGTTTATGTTCCAATTAGGAAAATTGATCATGGATCAATGAGTTATACCTGTGGCGGTATTGGATTAGCAAAGGGCATTGACCATTGTAACCAAAGGCGAGACAGTAGGATAGCGTAGAGATAGCCAGACAGGAAAATGTGTTAAGGTGCCATGGTGTTTGATATTAACATCTCCCATCTTCTCTTTCTCACTTCATCTCATGAGTTCATCATCTCTGGAGTTTTCCCCTTGATCGACCCGCTTGCGCTGTGTTTCGACGCCGTGAAAGGTGAGGTTAGGTCGTGCCACAGTACACACTTAAACCGGCATTGATGGTGGCGGTGGGGCATGCTGTCGCTCTTTCTTCTCTACGATTCGCTCTCAACTTCAGGTTCAGTTCAGCAGTTGTTCAGGTTTTCAGTCGCCTCGCGTTCGCCAACTTGTGCGCACGTGTTGCGCGCTCGCGTCCACTCTTCAGCTGTTCCACTTGTCAGCTGTCAAAAATTCTTCACTTGCTCTTCAGTGATAGTTACTTTCATTCTTCAAGTTAGTTTTCCGCATTTGCCCTGTTCCATAATTTCCCAGAGTTTTGAGTTAAAACCTTCGTCAAAAGTGCCGAATCTCAAGAACTGGTGCTTCCAGATGAGGTTCATAATCTTTTTATTCAAAAGTATATCTTTAAAATAAATGGTTTTTCAGAAAAAAAACTTCTGCTATTGGAGGATGTATTAGGGGTGATAACTACTGAAGGTACCCTAAGGAAAAAATATTGTGAGAGCAATATTAAGGAAAGCTCATTAAGAATATAAGTTTCCTGAGGATTAGCAATTTTGAAAAGTGTTGTTTGTGGATTCAGATTGATAGATGTTAGTGACATGTGTTGTGCATTGTGTTCTTGTGGGATGGAATTGGTTTCTCTTCGTGTGGAATCAACAACCTGGGAGACAGAGGCTATCCTCCACTTTCTCAATAGGTGCATTCATTTTTAAAAGAAGTGCATTTCTAATGAGGCACCTCGAGCAATGATTTAATGGTTTTCGAGAACATCGGCATGCGGAATCCGGGATTCCTCCTGGAAGATGCCAGGCATGGATACATTCAGTACATAAGGTAATTACATGTTTCGAAATAGTGGTTCTAGTTTCAAGATCATAATAAGATTGAATTCTTCTTTGGGGTTCTGCTATAATTTTCACTAAATGTTGTTTTGTAACATATCGAATGTTGTTTCATTCGGCTACCTATTTGAAGTACAAAAAATGTTTATAACGGCTTATCCGCATGTTGATTAATATCATTGTAGCTAGTGCAAACCTTTTATTCATGGGAATGTATGTAAAATTATTAAACCACGAAAAACCTAGTTCAAACTCATTTATGTGTTATAAATATTGCGTCATTTGATTGTTCTTGAGTAAGAATTAGAACGTCAACAATACTTTTTGTCTGTTTATAATGGATCACTTCCACTATTGCAGAAAGTGGAACCGGAATAAGTATAATTAGAAGAGAGAGTATGTATATTGTACATGTGTGTATTGTAAGTTAACCATATGTCTCAATAGTAAATTTATTGTAAATATTACAGGTATGGCAATTTTACACTTAAATTATCGTATGCATTCGAATTGTAAAAATGCTTCTAGAAATTTTTAAGATTGTAACTTCAGATCTTTTCTTTGATGATACACATATATACTTCCGCGGCTATATTATAATCTACCCATGTTACATGAATCTGTTGGTAGAATGATAGGTCGGACGGAATGTTTTTATTCTTTTTGAATTCTCGAATGATACTAGACGATCCGCACCAAAATTGAGTATTTCCCATCGCCGCAATTAATGGAAAATTGTCTTGCAAGAAAATAACATAGCAGGGAGGACACGAGATACGTGTTCGCAAAGATAAACTTGTGTCGGCATGATTATTGTCGGTCTCTGTGGTGTCATTACATATGTCGAGTGTGCCTGGATAGTGGATACCTCTTGAATAAACCTAATGTCTAAGTAACCCCCTTCCTCTCAAACAAAAAGAAGGTCGGTACCTGCCTAAGTACCTGCTCTACCATCAGTGGTTCTCAGCTTTTCCCTCTTTATTCAACAGTTCACTGTTACATACCTAACTGAGATCAGAATTTATAGAGGTTCGAACCTGTAAAAACGATCTTCGGAATGGAATCTTGTTATCATATAAGGTGATCTTGCGATGTTCGAGACCACATTTTGATCATGTGCACCGTTAGCACTGGTTCAGTTTAGGGGTTTCGCAATCTGGCAACGCTGTCACAAAAAAGATAGGTGCGCAAACTCTGGAGTCCGATTTCCTTGCTTTTCGTTTTTGTACAACTATCCTTATCCCATCCTCTCTCCATTATCGGCCTTAAGGGTTACTTTTAACTGTTATTAAACAATGTTGATTTTTAAAAACTTTTCTAACCTATATCAATAGTTGTTCAATAATCAATATTTATGTTTAAATATGTAGTTACTTAATGCGTAGATTTTCAAATGCTGAAAAAGAATAGGTTTATTGTGCTCACGAGCGTGTCCGGAAAACTCTCATCTTATCTATTTAGGTTAGAGGTCAGAAATAAAGACGTATCAAGCTCGGAGATAAAAATATTTTTTAGTATTGATGGTTTCTTCAGTTGACACTTCTTCTCTTGATGTAATTCCATTCATCGAAAGATGTATTTATCCTTGCTTGCTGGGGTGACAGCTGCAGTTTGGTGCGCTCGAAAGGACCCCTGCAATTATAGTTTGCCGAACAGCGAAGAGGGATGTCTCGTGTATTCTTTTTGCTCATTCGCATGATGAGAAATAACTCATAATTCAGCCCTGCAGTCTGCAATCTTATATATATGAAATAACCTGACACATGAAAAAGACTTTCTTTGTCAGTATTGTTTTCCCCTCAAATATTTTATTCTTTCAATTTTTTTAGAACCAATAATAGTTAAGGTCTGAGCTATTTTCTTAATTTTTAACTGTTTGATCATCGACGT
>JAUESI010000036.1:8185505-8196277 GCA_032275145.1 Synergus laeviventris
GGTGCACGATTTCATAGAGGTAATGTAGGTTCAATTTTGGTTCAAGTCTACACTGCTGTGGACATTATTTCCCGAAAAGGGCCACAGAGGCGCCACTATACTAATAGCTGGGCTTCCTCTGGGCATGTTTACTCTCATCTTGTCTCTGCCATGAGCCTTCACTTTTATTCAGAGAATCTTTTCAGAGCTGGACTGAAAGAATTACGTCCGTTCGGTAAAGACTATCGAGTGTATATAATTATTTATTATTGCTTCTGAACTAAATTAAAAAATTTTAAATTGAGTTTATTCATCCTAAATTATTTATATCGCTATAATCGACGTGCGCTTAGACGGTAGCGCTGCGGTGGCGAACTATGAACTAATGGTGATGTACAAAAGCATTGGACCTTATGGAAAAATGTTTGATTCTTTTTAAAGATCTGATGCAATGAAAATTAAACATGTTTCTGTAAAAGATGCACAAAATGAATTCGAAATAAAATTAAAAAAATTCAGTTTCATGAGTGCAGAAATATTTAAATTTTCATAAATTGAATTAGTGAGCTTATACGAGTAGACTTACTGGGAGGCTCTGTTCAGTGTGTATACTTCCTAGCAGACGACGCTCGCTATTTATCTCGTATGCGTATTTTATGTTTTGAAACTGGAAATTCATAAAATTGCGTATTTTTACAATTAACCATACAGCAAACTCTTATACCCTTTGACTTACTTTTCTCCATAATTCTTAACTAAAATCGAAAAATTTTAAAAATAAGATTATGTGAAACTGTCATAACAAGACCAAAACAACACGGCTGTCAAGCCAGTACTTACGAATGCAAATATTCCTTTCAAAAACTACTTTTTCATTATTTTCACTGCTCCAAATTATAGGAATCCGCAAAGAATTACCCACAATTACTTTTTTAAGTACACTTTAAACACAAAATTTAAATAATTTAACTTTTTATATGGATAGCCTCTCTGGTCCCATGCAAAAGACATCACCATTAATTCTGTAGTCGCCACATTGCACGTTGTCAGTCATTTCTAAATTTAAATTTGGGAATTGCACATAGTCAATATAATAAATATGATAATTTGTAATCTATTTTGAACTCT
Organism: Synergus laeviventris; assembly: GCA_032275145.1. Classification (NCBI taxonomy): domain Eukaryota; kingdom Metazoa; phylum Arthropoda; class Insecta; order Hymenoptera; family Cynipidae; genus Synergus; species Synergus laeviventris. The sequence goes on from JAUESI010000036.1 coordinate 8,186,613, forward strand.
GTTTATTCATTATTTGAGAAAGTTTTTTGCGAATTTTCTTTATAATATTTATTTTTGTTTCATCCTTGTTGATTAGCTTCTTTGGAGATATTATATTACGTCTACCCCATGCTACGATCCGTCACCAAGTGTACGAGGCAAAATGGCGTCGCTAACTATAAAGAGTGGGGATGACTAGAGAGAGTCAACCCTTAGACGCGGAGCATATAAAATGTATAAGATTGGAAACTCGATGACGAATTACTGATAATGGTAATTCCCTACAGCGAGTGTAGTGCATGTAGTAGGTCACTTTATAAAATCGACTTGGGACCTATGCTATAATATAGGGCTATTTAGGGCCGTAAGGCCCAAATATTGGACTCTGCAATTTTTTCCAAAAATAGCTTGCGCTCTAGCTTCACATGAAACCAGCACCGCCATACCTGTAACTCCAAAACTATTGCGTTCATACATCTCGGCATACGATAGGAATTTAGGGCTCATTTGATTTTATAAAGTGTTGGTGCTAGCTTCAGAGACCTGCGTGTAGTGCAATGTGCAACTATACCACGCGAGATGTACATATGATTTTCCTTTATACTTGTCGAAAGTACCTATCTTCAGCATCAATTTTAAGATACAAAGACTAAGATTCGTGCATTGGTAAGATAGACCGAAACATAAGACTATCGCTATCTCATCGGATGAATCCATGAACGAGGAAGAGGTATTAAGAGTTAAATAGTCTTTATTATTTATGTACTGATCATGAAGACTATATAAAGAAAGAAAAATATGCAATAAGAAAGCTTTATAATAAATTATATAATTATGTTTTATTTATAACATACATCGCAAAATTTGTAACACAGAAAAGTAAGTGAGAGAGAGAATTCTAAACTTTGTGTGTATTCGAAAGAGTTATTGAATTGATGAAGAAAAGTTAACATGGCCGCGTAAAGGGCTGTTTTACTGGAACGTGGTTGTATTGTTTACAATAAATATTAGTTAAAGTACTTTCGACCGGCTATAAAGAAAAATAGTATACACCACACGGGCAGGAGGTTGAAAGCCCTTAACTGCGCGACATGAATGGCGCGCAGTTCATACTCTCAAATCATTTTACTTTTCTACTTGTCTACTTACACGTGTGACATACGGCGCCTGCATAGCCGGTGTTAGAGCAATCACAGAAGAATTCATCAGAATTTTGACGACAGATGCCGGAATGTTTGCAGGGATTTGGATTACATCGGTCCACCATTTGACAAGCATCGATAACTATATCATTTTTGCAGCAATATTCTTCTTCTTTCCAATCAGTTGGTAATTTGTAATTACCATCTACACTGATCACTCGCATGCAACCAACAAATCCACGATGATTATTCGTTCCACCGACCATTCCTCCAAGCATGCCACCGATATAATAAACGGCACCAGTTACCATTTCCAAAAGACGTGTCGTTTTCATAGGCCGACCGTCAACCGTTAATATTAGTGAGTTTTTCGCAATGGTTAGCATAACTTGATGCCATTTACCATCGTTGAAGGTTTCATCAAAGTTGTCTAAAATTGCTTTTGGGTAGTCCTTGGTCTGAATATCTACTTTCAGCTTACCTTCTTCTAGGTAGATCTAAAATTGATATTATTATTAATTAAATATATATAGCTGTGAATTTGAAAGAATCGCATAAAAATCCATACATTTCATGGAATTTCGAAATATTTCTAGATATATTCAAAGTATTTATTGGATTTCCGTGAACTTTCAGGAATGGCAACATTTTTTTAAGGATTCACAGGAATTTCAATTTTAAAAGTTTCAACAATTTTTAATGATTCAAAAGAATTCAAAGGAATTCCAGATAATTTTAAGGAATTCATAGATTTTATATTAATTCAAACAAGTTGTACGTAATTCAAAGAAATTTAAAGGAATTGAGAGGGATTCCAATACTTCCAAGAGATTAGAAAATATTTATAAGTGTTTCAAGAATGATTCTTTGATTTTATGGGCACGTGATACTTAGAAAAACTATTGATTTTATATGTTCAAATTCCTCAACTTTACGGCTACAAAAATAAATATTTTGCTTTAAAACTTTGGGAAACGGTAAAAAACATTGAAACGGACCGTTATTGACTCGATTTATCTTGCATAATGAAAAAAAATTTTTTTTTTTGCTAAAAATGCTAATTTGATTGACCAAATTCCCCAACTTTACGGCTACAAAAATAAATATTTTGTCCTGAACCTTTGGGAAACGGTAAAGAACATTGAAACGGACCGTTATAGACTCGATTTATTTTGCATAATGAAAAAAAAATTTTTTTTGCTAAAACGGAAGTATTGATAATGAAATGTCGATAATAATTATTTTCTTATTATTTCCACCAAACGAGAGTCAATAATAGTCGCCTAGCATTTTTTATAACATCCCTGAATTAATTTTTTTAAATATTCATTTTTGTGAAAAAAAACTTAGGTAATCTAGACCCAGATTGACCCCACCGCCGAAGTATCACATGGCCTTAAAGGATAGGTTAATTCAAGTGAATCTTGAAGGTTCTAAAAAATTAAACAAAAAACAAAATATTTAAAAAAACTTATGGAATTTTTTTGAGATTTAAAATAAATTTGAAGGATTTTACGAGATTCAGAGAAATTTCTAAATCTTTTAAGGGCATGTGTTACTGACCATATGATCACATTTAGATAACCCGGGTTTATTTTCTATAATATTTACTTTTCATTAAAATAATAGTGCACAGCCGTCAAGAATTCGAACACGGACGGCTATACACTATTATTTTTTTGTTGAAAAAGTAAAAATTGTAGAAAAGTGGAACTAAAATTGTAATTTTTAGCCCTTAGGGAAACTGAATGAAATAGGCTGGAAAAAGTAAGGTAATAGGAAAATCATGCATGTGCTACATGAAAAAAAAAATATAATATTTTTACCTTCACAAATCCTGGGGAGGTGAACTGATGATACAAAATTACACCGCGATCTTCGTAAGTCCGGAATGAAAGAGACACGTTGAGTGACGATACACCTTCGTAGCCTTTTAGTTGTGCATAAGAGCCAGGTGTTAAGAAAGTTATTGGAATTATTGGTGGTTCGGGACAATTGTAGATGGTGTTTATTCTCTGATATCGCATATAGTCGCCATATTTTTCTACTTCCTTAACTTCATTAATGATGCTGGTCGTATTGAGGTAAAAGTTTTCAATACAGCCCGTGAAATTTTGTGTTACGACTAAACCTTCTTGCTTATTAGGGACACCGCCTATGTAAAACTGAAATATTAAAAATTAAAAATTAAACATAATAAATTTTCAGTTTTTACAGTAACATTATTGCTAGCCACTGTAAGATAGTTATGTAAAAGTAGGCGGCAGGATGGTTAAACAATTATGTACAACTCGTTTCAAAAGAGTAAAATGTCATGTTTATTCAAATAATAGCCGACCGACTATAAAAGTTAAAACTTCGTCCTTATCGCACTGACAACGAACTGCTTCACAACTGAGCTATCTCTAGGTAACCCCCTCTCGCAAGCCCTTTCCAGCTCACACGTTAATCAAGCATTTATACTCACTTATAATACTCGTCTTGATAAAAGTCAATATCTTACACCGCGGTTGTATTCACCGGTCCAGAATGTCTGGTGGTGGCGATGACTCGCGTGTTGAACACAATACCATATTAACACCGGGGGTTGTTGCTTCAACGTTGCCTGTTAATGTTCTGAAACATCGGGAATATTGCAGAACATAAAATGACAACGCTGAAGCAACATATCGATGGCCGTATTCTGCAACATGCGGCTGATTTTCAAGCTAGTAGTACCAATTCTGCTCGCTAGATTAGATGTCGCCATTAGATAAGGTCCCCTAGAATCTGCATTACCAACATCTTTAGGAACAATTTAAGAAGTTTCCTGCTTTACCGAATGAGCAAGATTAGAAGCTACGGTAATACTGCAGCAATGTTGATGCTATATTGTCTCGATGTTGCAACGATTTCACTGGTATATTGAAGATATGTTGCAGGAACAATGGAAATATTGTCGTCAATGTTTCAGCAACGTTTCTGCAAGATATCCGTTGCCAATTAATATTACTACGATGTTGCACATTAATCTATATTTTATATACTAATTAAATGATTTTGGCAATTTTGGGTTAAAAAATTAAGGTTGGACAAGACACATTTTGAATAAAATAAATAGGGAAGGCTATATGTATTTGAATATATTTTTATTTACGCTAAATATTTTCAAAATGTATTGCATTCCAACATTAGTTTATTAGTGACGAAATCCAGAGTGCTTTTAAGCAGCATACTGAGTCTGACCAAATAACAAATAAATGTATTTTGCTCAGTAGAGGTTGCTTGCACTAGTCGGTGTACGCATACCAACTCATCAATACGAATCAATTGTAAAATGATATGTAACATTTTACAATTGATGTGCGTTTGACTTTTTGCAATTTTGTGTTGAAAAATTAAGGTTGGACAAGACACATTTTGAAAAAGTAAGATTTGACGACTATTAAAGTATATGAAATTCTTTATAATGAAATAAATAAAACAAATAAATAACAATTTTCAACGTATCTAAAATAGCACAAAATCGTAATATTTGGAGACTCCTAGCCAGTGATCCCAGATCTGAAACGAGTTACCTTCTACACAACAAAAGCTCGGAATCGGTGTGAAAAAAGTGTGAGCTCAAAACACGTGACTATAATTGCGTGCACAGTCTACTCTCCTCTTCTGAATCCGAGAACTCGAAGATGCACGATTAGGAAACTTGAAAAACTTCGGCAACTGTGTGTCTTTATATCTCGGTCCCCTCGATCCTCATATGAAATAAATTGAAGAATTATTGTCGATTTTAATATTTCGTCCACTCTTGATTTCTTATATGCCTCAATGCTTCATCTTTGAGGTTATGTTTTTTTTTGGTGTAGTCTGCCAGAACCGTAGTCTGCTACTAGTTCATTTATAGGATTATTAATATTAAATGTTAATATTAATATTTATAAGTAACTGTTAAAAATTCAAAACGAATGATCGAAATTAATGATTTCATTGAACTTCACGGGGCGGAAATAAGTAACGTATATCAATAATTTTACCATGAAATCTTTTGTCTTCATACGAATCGAAGTGTTGTTCAGCGAGCGCGTGACCCATCGACGAAAACAGGTGGTAATCAGAAGGGGCCAGGTCTGGTGAATAAGTGGGATGAGGTAGCACCTCCCAGTTAAGTGTTTTCAAGTAGTTTTGGACCATTTTTTACGTGTGCGATGGGGCGTTTTCGTGAAGAAAAATCAGCTTCTCATGTCTTTCTTCATAATCAATTTAATTAGTTGTTGGTGGAGCGGAGAGCATCGACAGTTTCACCAGGTTTTAATAGCTCATAGTAGACGACACCCTGCTGATCCCACCAAACATATAGCATTGTCTTGGGTCCAAAGCGATTAAGTCTTGAGAAAGAAGTTGATGGTTGTCCGGGATCGACCCACGATTTTCTTTGTTTCGGATTCTCAAAATAAATCCACTTTTCGTCTCCAGTCACCACACGATGCAGAAACGACTTTCTTTTGTGTCTAGCAAGCAAGCAAGATTTCACATGTGTTTTGGCATCGTTTCATCTGCCTATCGTTCAGTTCATAGGGTACCCATTTTCCCATTTTTTGGGTCTTTCCCATGGCATGTAAACGCATGGAAATGACCGGTTGAGTAACACCTAACTGTTCGGCAAGCATTTTTTGTGTTTGTGTATCGTCCGCATCCAAAAGAGCCTGTAATTCATGATCCTCAACTTTTTTAGGCCGATTTTCACGCTTCTTGTCACTCAAGTCAAAATGACCGTCTTTGAGCCGACGAAACCAGTCTCTGCAAGTTGTTTACGATAAAGCACTGTCACCATAGGTCTCCACAAGCATTCGATGTGATCCTGCAGCCGATTTCTTCAAATTGAAGCAAAAAAGTAGAGCTTCCCGCAAATACTCCTTTTTTGGCTAAACATGGTTACTCAAGGGAAAATTTATATTGTTGTATAAAAAAAAATGACTATGTGCACTGATTTATGTAGACAGGTGTCGAACTCACACAAAAAAAGCATGACGTTTCTATTGAAGCTAAATATATTCACTAACGTCATCTCTGAGCAAACAGCGGATTTAAGCTTATACACCTGGTATTATCCTTCCTTTCAAGCTTCGGAACATGTTCGCGTGTAAACACTACAAATTTGAAAATACGCGAGGAAAGTAAAAGAAATACTGAAAGTGAAGGAAAGAGCTGTTCAGAAAAATACAATTTACAATCCTGAAATGTATTGGTGAACATCTGACTATTTCAATTATAATTTATCAAATTACAAATTATTTTATTTAGTTTTATTTTGGTTATGGATTATACATTTTTTAAAGGAAGTAGGAAAGAAATTAGTTAACTCTATAATTCATCGCCTTGAAACTGTTGTTTTTAACGTAGATTTGTGAACTATAAAAAAATACATAATAAAATGTACATGTTTCTTCAAATTCTGTTAAATGTAAAAAAATTGTATTATTTACTGAAAGATGAAAAACAAGAGCCCGACAAAGCTTATCTTTTCCGTAATTTAAATGTTGAAACAAATGTTAGATATTCAAAAACTTTCTTTTCTTAAAAGAAGATATTTAAATCGGTTAAAAACCGACTGTGCTAAATAAATATTTGAATCTTTTACAAATTGGTATAAAAGGGTTTTTGGGGTCGCTGGTCACGAATCTGAAGTAAAAAAAAAAAAAATTAGATTAATTTAAAAGTTATGAACAAATAACGATTATTTTTTTACACATTTGTTTTAACTTCGTGAGAAGAAAGGAGTTTCAGGTATTAGTGTCGAACCCGAGGTTTTGCTGAAATACTAATAAAATCTGTTGCTAGATGTGAAGGATTTGGAAGTCTTGAAACTCTTCAAGAGTTGCAAATCATGTTTTCACGATCAAATAAGGAAGGTTTTTAACCGATTTAAATATCTTCTTTTAAGAAAAGAAAGTTTTTGTTTATCTAACACTTGTTTCTACATTTAGATTACGGAAATGATAAGCTTTGTCGGGCTCTTGTTTTTCATCTTTCAGTAAATAATACAATTTTTTTACACTTAGCAGTGTATATCATTCGATGCAGAATTTGAAGAAACATGTACATTTTATTATGTATTTTTTTATAGTTCACAAATCTACGTTAAAAACAACAGTTTCAAGGCGATGAATTATAGAGTTAACTAATTTCTTTCCTACTTCCTTTAAAAAATGTATAATCCATAACCAAAATAAAACTAAATAAAATAATTTGTAATTTGATAAATTATAATTGAAATAGTCAGATGTTCACCAATACATTTCAGGATTGTAAATTGTATTTTTCTGAACAGCTCTTTTCTTCACTTTCAGTATTTCTTTTACTTTACTCACGTATTTTCAAATTTGTAATGTTTAAACGCGAACATGTGCCGAAGCTTGAAAGAAAGGATAATTAGTTTATTGCGGCAGTCATAAATTCTTCAGTGAAAAATTTTAAGGTGTCTTCTAAAATAAAATTTCTCTTTTTTACTCAACTTTTACTCTTGCTTTTATATGTAAGTTAAATATTTATTATATTTTTATTTCTATAAATCAGTTCATCAATATTCTCAAATATATTTTTTTAAAGTTTCAAGTAAAACAATGGTATTACTGGACACAGATTTCGAATATGATATTAACCCTTATAGTATACACTGAGAACACCTGTACCCTACGAAAGTTTTTTTTTCAAATTTGAGTACCTAAAGGCAGAAGAAGCTGGTTTACTTAGAGTTTAGTGTTTTTCATTTTTTTAAATATATCTTTAGCGTTATTCAAATTTTTTTGACACACACTACCATCGGAAATTGTCAGTACGCCTGTTTTTTAGCAGTTGCTTAAATTTCTCTAATTTATATAATGTTTAATTGAAAAATTTGTCTCCAAAACATTACGAAAGCTAATAAAATTCGGCGTCTAATAAGCTACACGGAAAGTTAAAATATATGTATTTTATAAAAAGATATTGCCAAAAAATCTTAAATTTCAATATTTTAAAAAATTTAAACAATTCCGAAAATATTTATTATATTTAAAAGTCTCATTTAAAGATAAATCATAGTTTCTGTGTACACTATTCAGATATTTTTGAAATTATTTTCCTAGCTCTTGCCATAGGCTCAAACTTGCATAGACAAGTTGTAAAATTTGAAATATCCATAGTTATTTACAAGAATTTTGTAAAAATCAAAATATACCATATTTTAAACAAATGTAGTAAAATCTATTAAAATATTCATTTCTTATTTTTTTTATCCATGTATGGAGGAAAATCTTCATTTTTAAATTTATACGAGATTTTTCGTACAAGTTTAATCCTATGGCAGAAGCTTGGAAAATAATCAAAAACTATAAAAATTTATCTTAAAATGAGACCAAGGGCTTTTTAAAATAATAAATATTTTCGGAATTATTAACATTTTTGAAAATATTGAAATTTGAGGCTTCTTGGCAATATTTTTTTATAAAATACAGATTTTAACTTTACCTTTAGCTTATTAGGCGCAGAATTTTATGAGCTTTCGTACACTTACGGGAAAATTTACCATTTTTGTTTATTAACATATTTATAAAGTAGTAATTATTAACATGTGAATTTATTTGTTACGAGTGATATTTGAAAATCATTAGTCAGCAAACAATTTTTTTCTAATATTGTGCACTTTAGCCAAGTGTTTATATCATTTGTGGATAAAAATTAGCTTGAAACTTAGTAAACTAATTTTTTTTATGTTTCTTAAATGTATATGTACAAACATGAGTGCTCATACACTACAACTTTATTGAAGTCTTGTCTCAGTAAATAAAGAACAATATTCTCAAAAAAATGTAGTATTTTTGATAATTTGTTTACATAAAAAATCACTCAAACTTTAGTTAAAGAATATTACGTGTATGTGAGTTTAGCAGGTTTTTCTGATTTTGAAAAGTATTCTACACGTAATTTTTCTTCTTTTAGAATTTCTTTTTTTTTACTTTTACTCTTTTTAATGAGATCTTCTTACAATATACAGGGAATAATAATACATGTAACTATCTTTCAAATTAATTTCACAAGATGCGCACATTTATGTATTTACTTCCCTTGTAAATTGTGATACATTTTTAATTTTTGTGAATCCATAATTAAAAAGGAAGTTTAGCATTCAATCACGACTTATTAATTATTTTATTATTAAATGAAAACTATGATTCCATATATGAGATCTATTACATATCGATTCCCAGACTTTTTACTTTGCCACCCGAAACATTTCTTATGCTTTCCTGTTTTGGGATCACTTAATAAAGTTGGCAATATGTATTTCTAGTGAATTCGATTTCAAATCGGCAACTTCACGATGGACATAGCGGTAAATCTTAGCGTATTTAACGGATAGCGTAGCGCAAAAGGAATTTCTAGTACTATCTTTTGAGGTTAAGAGGGCTGTGTACCGGTCCTTTTAGAAGCATTAACCTTTCCGGCTCTTACTCAGAAAGTTGATTATAAAATATGAAATATTTGGTATGCTTTTATTCACAAAAGAATAATCTATGACTTTGTCTT
>JAUESI010000036.1:8215792-8250117 GCA_032275145.1 Synergus laeviventris
TATTATTATTATTATTATTATTATTATTATTATTATTGCAATGATTCATCGATATCGAGTCGAAATGCTGCAAGAGCAGCGCAAGCTGTGTGAACTTATTATCCATAAAGCGAAAGATAAAAGCGATGGGAACTGCATTAAGTTTGCACGTTCTTTCACGATCGGTTTTACTTCTGTGCGTGTATATGGATAGTGGGTACAAACTACAAATACGGACAGTGGTATGGAAACGTTTGATTCGCTTTCAATCGAGACGCTTGCAGATGTGCATTGCAGCTGCATTATGTTCCGCATCGAATCGACCAACACTTTCATGAGAATCGGTCTCCAAGAGAATCTCCTTTCGCGGATTTCACTAATAATAGAAAATTATTTGCTCTGGTTTCCGTTTCTATATCGTTCTTTACAAAAATGCCTTCAAGCATCAAACGCTGATTGTGAATCGATCGAGGCTTATGTAGGTTTATAAGCACTATATGTGCAAAGAGATTTTGCACCTACATTTTGTTATATGTCGGACATGGATTTGATTAATGTTAATTTTATCCCAGAAGCTTTTCTTGAAAACCTGTTTGTAAAGATGAAAAACATGCAATCAGTCAATGTTAGAGTCGAGTGAACCTTGTTGCCACTTTCTTTGGTAGGTTCAATGCTCCTTCTCGCGAAGGGGACACAAGGATAAAATGAAGGACCACCTTTGACAATTCAAATGCTTCAACAAGGCCAATAACCTACTACCTGGCTGGGTAGCCCACGTGACGATTTTGAGCTTTTTATCCAAGCTTCAAGGCAGACATGTCCGATTCACGAGACGAGAGATTTCATTCGCTAAAAATGGTCAAGGTTGATCCCAAGGAGGTCCTTCGTCTTCATTTTCTCTCTCTGGAAGCAATTGAGCAAAAAAGAAACCACCATAGTAGAAACGAGTTTAAATTAAAACAGTGATTTCGCATTCTATTTCCGTAGGTAAATAAAAATACTTCTCTGCAAGCGATAAGCTGTAGACAAACGGGTGCTTAGCTTTATTTTTATGTTAATTTTCCCACATTGCACTTGGTTTAAATTTGTGCTAAAAAATATATAGAGTGCTTTGCCTTTATCTTAAATCTCGATTCGAATTTTTTCCTCCATCATTATTTATCTTCGCTCGAAAAAATGTCTAGCAAAATTAACTAGAATAATGGTTACATATGCCCTTACTACGTTTGCTGATTGAAGTAACCAGAATTCTAGTTATTTTACTCAGAATTTCTAGTTAAAACAACTAGAATGCTGGTTAAATCAAGCAGAAATCTAGCTACTTTAACCGCAAAAAAAAACAGTAAGGGCATATTTAACCAAATTTTAGTTAATTTGACTAGACTTTTTATTGCGTCTTTAAATCTTATTTTTTCCCTCACAAAAATTCTAATCAATTATCTTCATATTCCTTCGCATTTATTTAGCTACATTTTTGACTACATATGTTGTATCTCCAAGTTCGAAACATTAGACAGAGAGATTTCTATAGAGAGATTTGATTCCTGACAAGGGTTGAGTAGAAACTCTAAAGGGCTTCCACGTTTCTCATGCCGATCCAATTACACGAGGGAGAAGTGCGCATATTCACGCGATTGGCTTACCACAAACTTTCGACCATTTTTTAAAACGCGAATATTGAAAGACGAGACGAGACGGAGACCTTCGTATATATATATATGTAATTGGCTATAATTGTTATCAAACTTAACAATAATTATTCTTGTTTTCGGAAAAGGGTCACATGCTTAATCGAAAAATAAAGTTCACGTTCAATTCTCGGTCAACAAACATTGATCTCGGTAATAAAAAAAATAATTTCTGATAAACAGTACATAATTAATAAAACGGCTTCTGTTCTTTCCTTTTAAATCATTAAAAACTTAGAAATTTTTACATTTTTCCTGATCACAAAAATTCATGATCATTTCCCGATTTTCCCGATTTCCTGATTCATAATCATGCAGTGATCACCCTGTGTTGGGTTACAAAGATCTCGTAAAAACTTAATTACGTGTTGCTGAAAGAAAGGCTCTCGTTGTACTTCTGTGATTCTTAACGGAAGTCAAAAGCTCAGTCACGAGATGGTATGTCTACACAAGACGAAATACACACGTAACTTCCTTTGTGAAATATCTTAATAGTCGTCGACTCGATTAATTGTCCTGCTAATAGGGTTAAGTGCACCGAGTTATGAAATCTGTAAGTATAACGCCCCCTGTTTCCTGGAGTTGTAATAAATAAGCAAAGAATAAAACATTTTTGTACGATTTCATGACTTATGTAAAACGATTCTAAGGATTTTCAAGTAATTTCAAAATATTTAAAAGAATTTCCAGGGGTTCATTTTAATTTTAAGTAATTTAAAGGGATTTCAAAAGAGTTCCACTAATGGTAAAATTTGCGATAAATCGAAGTAGTACTAGTTTAAACTCTCTACCAATTATTTGCTTTTCTTGAAACAGAATTTTTTAGATTAGTTTTGTTTCTATGGCAGTTGCACTTGGCTTTTCTCGATACTCGCCTTGTCTAATTGCATTTGCCGTAGAAGGCGGTGCTGGACCGTATAGTATTATCTCTTATAGACATATAGAACTGTTGTAAATGTACTGGCTCAGACATAGACTGTAAACTTAATGTCCGGTCTGCTACTAGTCTTGTTTCAACCTCTCCATTTCCAGTTGTTTTTTTTTCATTGTTACTTTCTCAAAATAAATTTTAATAACTTCCACATCTGAACATATCCCACGAGAAAATATGTGTTTAATTCTCCTTTTATTAAGTTTTAAGACTGAAAGGTTTTTAGTTTTGATTCCTTTAAATTTGGTTCATATTACTGTGATTCGAAATAAGTCTTTAAAGTACATATACTGTATTAAATTTAACGTCAATCATGAAAAAACAAAGAGGAAGAAAAGTACTCAATAAATGAGCACACAAAATATAAATACATACTATTAAATGAAAAATTACCGAGATCGAATTCACAGCTAGTTTATTTCGTTATAGGGCATGAATATTTCGACAGTTATTAACGATGCTTTTATTGTACATATAAGATCAGTAAGCCACTGTTTGGCGGAATTTATCACGGGATTAATCTGGAATTCGCTGACCCGAATCGAGCCTAGGTTAAGTGAATGTGATAGCACCGCGTAATTACAGAGGGAATAATGCACGTGAAGCGTATAGCTTTAGGATAAAAGGGATGCCGTTGCATTCTCAGTAGTTCTTTGTGATATCACCAAACTTAAGCATCGCCTATAACGTTTTCGTTAATTGTACAATGTGGTGTAATTTATCAGCATTTAAAGCTCTTGAACTAATAATAGAAATAATATTTTATTTCTTTAAACTATACTGATTTTGATCAATGATCCTAGAATCAGTATAGAATAAACAGGATGTTGATTGGCTTTTTCTTTATACTTAATAATACAGGTACTAAAAATTTGAGTTTTACGTTTTATAATAAACATGTTCTATTAGTATGATTAAACAAAAAATCTTTTAATTCTGTGTTTCAGGCAGTGAAGTTGGAGTCAGTCCATCCTGGAAGGACGCGGTATCTCGTCGTAGTATCTTGTACAGGGCGACAGGATGCTGAGGAGAGTTGCCTCTTAGGAATAGACTGCAATGCCAGGGCAACGGTTGGACTCGTTTTACGAGTTTTGGCCGACACCGCAATCACTCTCGACGGCGATGGGTACGTTCTAAATTCTCTTGAATTCATCCAATCTCGAAAAGTTAATGTCAAATTGTATTTCTTCTGTAGAAAAAAAGACTGAAAGAGAATTGTTAATGAGAGAAAGATAAAATCCTGCAAAGTGGCATATTTCATACATTCTTTCTGCACTTACATGCTTTCTCGTGCACTTAATTTTATATTCTCATTTATAAAAATGTGCTTGAAGTAACTCTTATCTTAGACAATAACTTCGGTCTTGAATTATATGTAATTTAATATTTTGATCACAGGAGTAATGAGTTCCACTTTGGAATATAATCCATGTTCCTATAATCATTCTTTGTTTATTGTCTTGCACAAAATTCCGCAAAAATGCTCCATTCATCTCATTCGGCAAAATCAGATCGTGGGAATAGGTTACTGAGGTCCGTAACGATCTCATAGGTTCGTGTACCTTCTCGGTAATTACTTACCATTTCGCATACACGTTTACAGACACTAGTTGCTTCTACCTGTAGATTAGTCGTCTTGAATACACGACAGGAAGTGACTCCACGAGAGGAAATGCTACGAATGAGCGAGCAAATAAATACTTCATCTTATTGTTAGTTTAGTTCGTCCACCATGCCGGATGCTGGTCATTAATGCAGCCGAAAAAAAAAACCGAAAGGCGGAATTAAGTCTGGTAGCGTTCGCCATTACGTACATAAGTCGTGTTAATGTGCAGTTGCAACATAGACGATCGATCCTGAATAATTAGAGTCCTGTTTGAACTAATCAGGCAGCTGAGTCTGAAATATGAACTGTTAAAAATGTTTCAAAATGTTTTAAAAAATTGAAATCAACATTGTAAAGTGAAATTGATGTACACGTGAGGCAAAATTATAATACGATTATTTGAAAACTACAAGATCATGAAATGTAATTGAAGTAGTTGGAAAATAAGTACAATATTGATTGGCAGATTAGATTAGTTTATATTTTTTAGCTAACTCGTCATATTCAACTCATTTTTCATAAAAGGTGAATACAAACGCTAAGTTCTCTCACTCATCGTGTAAACAGAAGCAGGGAAATAGAGTAGGTTACAGTAAAGTAGTCAGTCTTGAGACTGGTTTCTGTTTTCCACGTATTTTGATACGACTCCAAATAAATGAACACATTATTCTCTTCGGGATCCTGTAAAACAGTTTATTGGACTGGGGATGTGTAAACGTTGCTAACAATAAGCGGCAATTTACGTCAATTATGCAATATTGGAGGATTAACTGACTCTTCAAGGGAGCTCGTTCGCGTTATGCCATATAAATAATTAAAGATTACCATAGCTACAAAAGAATTACAATTTTGCGCTATAGTTTACCCTCCTGGCCCTTTCTTGAACATTAGTTTTGACGTTTTTTAAAGTTTTTAAAGGATATTTTGAAAGTTTTAAAGATTCCATTTACGAAAATTCGTGGGATTTCACAGGATAATAAAAGACATTTCTAAAGATTTTATATGACTTTTATAAGAATTTGAAGAAGTTTAATATTTTTAAATTAAAATTCAGATACATATATGCGATTCAAAATATGCAAGCTTTGTATATTTTGAATAACAATCTTGTGAATCTTATGAATAAATTTTGAAAATGAAATCTTAAATAAAACGCCTGTTCGAACTTAAGGAGCAATATGTGTAATAATAAGGGAGATTATATAATAGTTTTCACAGAGGATTCGAAAAGGCGGTGAATAAAATAAGAAAACAAAGAAAATGAGTGAGGACGGAAGAAAATAAGAGAGTTTAAAAGAAAATGAGCAAGTGCGGACCAGTTCACGTTCCTAAGATGTCGATGACCCCTTCGTTTCTTTATTCTCTTCTTCATCTTCAATATATAGTAGACTTGTCGTATTAGACTCAAGAATCAGACTCAACTTGATACGACTTGTTCTTTTACCGGGGACTGCATAATCGCTTGTCTAAGGTGTGAAGTTGACTATCCATATCTACGGAAGTAGAGCAGAGGTTTTGAAAAAGTAAAAGTTTCTTTTCTTTATATATATAGGTACCTTTCAAACTTCAAAGAGAACTCGCGATTCCAAACAAACATCCGAGACTTAACACGGTTTTGTTTGTTTCTTGTCAGTATTCTTTGCATTCTGTTTTACGTCATTAACTTTTATTATGACTTTTTATACCCTTCTTGTCGACACCGAAAAACGAAGTGACATACAAAATCAAATTTTCATAGTCACTTTTGGCCAAACTTGTGCCTTGCATTATGAACAATCGGAAAAGAACCGTTATTGTAGATTATGACCTCTTTACATATTATGTATTACACATATCTTTAATGTTCTTGGTTAAATTAAAGTGAAGTGAAGAAGTGTTATAACATTATTATTTATGGAAACTGCTCGTTTCAACGCGCTCGTGTTAAAACAGTAACTAATGTGACGAGAAAAAAGTTGGGGTTTCATCGAGAAAGGAAGCGCGAGACTAATTATGGATGAGGCTATTCTTTGCAAATATGTGACTGGAGAAATGTAATTAGGTTTACGAAATTACTGCATCACTGGCCTGCGATTATAGCTTACTTCATCTTTCAGAAGACAAGTCATTTATTTCTTTTTTGTAAATCTCGTACACTGATTCCTAAGAATGGAACGTGAATCGCATATAGGTATATACATATTTACTTCAAATATATGTTATGTAATAGATGCTTGCATTTCTCACAAGCGTGAAATTCGCGGAAATGAATAGATATTTTCACCGTGTATTGACTTGATTGAACCAGTTAAATGATATACTCTAATTGCACTTAAAATGACTTAATTATTCCTGATATGAATGACACGCACGGAAAATGATGTACGGTAAATTCGAGTACCATACGACGTACGTAATTCTGCTGTTGATTCTAGGAATTGGATGAATTTTCAGCGAAGGCGGTAATAATTTACGCACCGAGATTCGCATGTTCGCAAATTGTCTTCGGTATTATGAGCTCTCGTATTGTGATCATCGTTTTATCCTCTTATAGACGCTCTTTATTTGATCCTTTTCTCGATTTCAAATCTTTTTTGTCACAAAAATAATATGAGAAAACCACAAAAATGCTGCTTTCTATCTCGATAAATCTCCGCTCGGTATACATTTAAAGACCAGACGAGATCCATGAATAGGTATAATGTATATATCTGCATGAAACGTGAGGTACATATCTTAAAATAGAAGAGAGATTATAGTTATACTAACTTAGAATGGAATAGATCAGTTCAGACGAGGATAAAATAGCATGCCAATGCAATGGTTACCCTTTTAAGTGAACGCAATTGGCACGTCTATGTAGATCACCTTGTCTCACTTCCGGTTTCTTTTTATTCTGTTACAGAGGCTTCAGCGTCAGTGTCTGCGGTCGTCAACACATCTTCAAGCCGGTTTCCGTCCAAGCTATGTGGTAAGTCACATCTCCTTTCGTCCACTTTTTATTTTTGAATTTTTTCCTCGCCGCAGATCACGGTATTCGCACAAGAAATTTGAAATCCCTATCAATTATTTGAAATTAAAAATTAAAAGTCGCGGAAATTACATACCTCCATGATCAGAATATCACAGCCATTATAATGACTAGTTGATATAACTTATGCTCTGCCACCATCACTCTTATCCATGCAATTTTGAACTCGAGGATGCGACGACCCGCAAGAGAAACTAAAATTTTTCACGTGGGTCGAAGCTTAATTGGACTGTCCTACCTGCACTTTCTTATATGCAACCTCTTCCGGGGTTCAACTTTTTTAAATCGGATGAAATCGTCCCCTACCCACGCGTTTAATTATGATATTGCGTGGTGTTATGCCCTATAGAAAAGTTGGCTCGAGTTGGAAGTACACGCAGTTAAATATAATAAATAACAGGTGTTCGCTTTGCTAATCTCAAAATACAAAACATCTCTTAAAAATATCTACAGAAAATAACAATAATAAAAAAAATTATGCAGATTATATTATTTAAATGACAAATTCTCTTTTCGAGTTCAATGTAAGACACTTGCTTGAATTAGAAGAGGGATTCGTTTTGCAAGATTAGTTTATTATTGAATAATCATTGTATGGTTTGAATGTTTCGAGATTTTATTGCCTGGAGTTTCTGTAAATCGATTAGTGTTATTTTGATTTGACTTTCGCGGGAAACGGTCGTTGGTCTAAGTGTATTGGCTCGTGGAAAATCTCGAAACCGTCTCGAAGCTAAAGCTTCGTCGTCGTGATCCTATTTTTGGAGAAACCTCGTGGACTTGTAGAACACAAGGGTGGGGGTAAGTACGACTTCGGACCAACGCCCGCGCCATTTATAGGCGCGTCGCGATGCACTCTCATTGCCAAATTTCGCCAGAAAGTGGTTCTTTTCAAACCTATTTTATATTAGGTTTTGCGTTCACCCTAATCAAGCTTATTCACATTTTATTCGAGGATATGAAGAAATTAAAAAAATGATCCACATATCTTAAATCACTAACGCCAGGTTCGGGAGCAAAGATTCGAACCGGTTCGAAGGTGGTTTATACGTTTTACTTCTCTTTTGTTTTCTTTTTTATATTTAGCATTTTTTGTCCACGTATCTTTGGAACTAGTTGAACGCAATGTATTGACATCCAAACGCACTTGAATCTCGGCTCCAGTCAAGCGGAATCTGCGAATGCTAAATTAAGATCATTTACGATACGTTATAATATATATAGCTCCTGAGTAGAGCAACTTACGAAGATGTATGCAGCAACTGAAATAATTCGACATACCTTTGAAGGAGTCAATTTTGCTAGCAGATGATTTAGCACATTCAAAGTTCAGAGAGACTTGTCCCATTAAATAAAAAATCGATATTACTAAAGAAATTATAATTTGTGTTTATACTAAAAAGCTATTTTTAGAAACGTAGCATGATTCAGATTCTTTCTAGCTTCTGCCAAGTTTTTCCTATGCGAAATAGCAAAATGCAAGAACAGTAAATAACAGAAGATTATCCAAAGATCTGAGTGCCAAAAAAAGTTTAAAATTAATTTACGGAGTCAGTATTCAGAATCTTGGAAAGCAACGCGTAGGAAGAGATATTTTTATTTATAGGTTGCAGGTCTAGGATTTTTCAACCTTAATATATCTAATTACATGCCTTTCGAATTGTTAAAATCAATTACAAGAAAATTATATGTTTGCTGTCATGTTGTTATTTTTTTTTATTTTTTTTTTTAAGGCACATTGTTAGGTAAGAGAGTTAGCGTAGTGGGTCTTAACCACGATTCCCTATATAATTAATCGATAACCTTTCTTAACGTTCGTGTAAGTCAGTATATTTGTTCCAAGTTGTTAAAGCGAATAAACCACACTGCAATCCACATACAGAATGTTTTATTCAGACTGAGAGGCATGAAATCTCAGGGCAGCCATCGATTGACCTCGTTCGCAGATATTTTCGGTCCTTGACACTAAACTAAAGACAGTGAATATGAATGGAGAAGTTAATCAGCTCATGAGCACGTTGCTAATTAGTCTACAAGCCCTAATAAGTATTTGGGCTCCTACGCACGGATTACACACTTTGAGTCAATTGGATTATTTATAACGATAGTTGTTATAGCTTCCAAGTTTACATGCTATATATATATGCAGTCTGCTGTAATTCATTAATGATTATTTCACAGTTTATTCTATTATTTAATTAATGGAGAATTCAGTAAAATGAAGTAAATCGCAAATTTCTTAATTTTGAGACATAAAAAGTATTAGAAATGCTCGATTACTAGTTCATTAATCTTTTTGGACGACGCGCGGTAAAACCAGATCCATTTTTGGTGGAATAGCTACACTTGTAAACTAGTTCACACGAGAGACTTCCAGATGCCTTTACAGATGCCGGAGATCGCGGTAGGCACGAATAAACGAGCGGGGTTGGTAAAAAAAAGTGCCACCTTTGATACCAACCGACCAAAGAACAGGCATTTTAACCGAGATACTCACAAAGATATCTGTAAGCGCGGTAGGTACATTTGCACTCTGGTTAACTCTGTGGCTTTTAACGTTGATAAGTGGCCACCGCAGAAAAGTCACGAACGAACTTGGCAATCTCAACATTTCGCCTTGAACCTCGCATAAATTACACTCGATTCGCTTTTTTGTCTGATCCTCTGTCCGGGAATGATGTAAATGACTCTTGACTCGATTTACTTCATCACAGGGCGAATTAAATCGCACTACATAAAAGAAACCTTGACTCCAATTAAAATTGATTTGCTAATATAATTGTTACTTTCTTGTGACGTTAAATCTTATCCTCCTACTTTGATTTTTGAAAAATTCAAAAAATAAAAACACAGTTTAGTCTACAGAAAATGTATAATCAGAAATCAGAATATTCATCATTAATCAATGCATTTTTCTCGTAGTTTTCTTTCTTCTAACATACAATCTAGTTTTTGCCATTTCTCGGCTAAGGATGTCACAACGTCTGTCGAATCTAGGTCACCTCTCGAATGTAGGCGTGGGGTAGATTATCCTTGACTATAGGACCCCAGGGACTACGTTTTTCTCAATTTTTCCGCACACAGCTCGTGTTTCATGTTATAGATATAGAACATTTCTGACGGATGTAAAGGAAAGTCATTTTATCATCGTTTATAATATGAAGCAATATTTTTAAAACATAGAAGGGTGATCCAGACAAATTAAAAACGATCGACTAAACCGGTTATGACTTCCGAATAAGTGAACTTGCAGTGCACCTTAATGATCTCGAAAGGTGCTGCAGCACCTGATCTATTTCCTTTTTTTAAATTTCTTTATCTTCACGTGTTGCTTGCACCGGTTTATATCTTTGAACAAACATGTCTAATTTACAGACTGGATTAAGGAACCAAAGCTATTAGTTATTGGCATGTTAATCAAACTTCTGTAAGACATTTTGTAGATTGATTCTTTAGCAGGAGACAACACTATTTTATAGCGAATAAACATAGTTTATAGGTGAAATTTATGGACCATACCTTATTAGATCTTATAGTGTAAAATCTATTTTTTATTTTGAATATTTTGAGGACAACATAAAATTCTTCAATCATAATTACATTCACGGTTTTCGTGGTACTCAAGGTTATCCAAGCGGCAAATTTTTCAAGGTCAACACTATTTTTACAACTTTAATATCGCGACGCTTATTTGCATGGTTTATGGGATCAATGTTCTTTTGCTATTTTCGGCGAGGCTCGTTCAAATCGCATCATGATAAAATTAGAAGCCTCCGATATGATAAAATTAACTTGCTTCAAATTTTATTTGAAGGAAGTCTTTAAAACTTACTGGAAAAACTAGCATCGATGTATTTTGTTTATTTGTTTGAATGATTTATGTACATAATGGTTTCTTTTATTACTTCTTATTTATATTATTTTTTTCATAATATATTCCTTAACTAGATAAAAAGATGTGCAAATAATATAGTGCAGTACTATAATAGCAAAAAGTTTTTTTTCGACTTGATTGCGTTACATCCAATGTGGAGAATATCTACGTATTACTTTAAACTCATTTGGAAATCAAACTATGTATTTCAATCTTGAGTCAAAAGTATCAGGATCTGTGTTTTGCTGAGCTCAAGTGGCTCCTAATCTTCTAATCGTATAGCTGTACTATTTTAGTTGCGCGTAATGTATACAGTTTATGCAAATACACCTATAGTTTTATATCCGATAAACTATTTTCATTGCAGAACTGGATTTTGCTAATTAATTATTATTTCAAGGCATACATTGTACCAAGTTTACAAAATCATTGAGTCATTTAAAATTTGTAAGCAGTGAATAATTGAGATTATTTAAATATTAAGGATCATAGAAAATGAAAAATTGGCTATGGAATTTCTCGAATTTGCATTAAATAATAATAATAATAATACAAAATTATGTTATAGTAACACTTACCAAATCATTTTCCCAATGCGGAGAGTGATTAAAAGATCCCTGATGGCGCAATCAACACCTTTTTAAATATACAGTTTCTCTTGCTGTGGTTTATTCTATTATTTTACCCTATTATAGTGGTTTGCTTATTTATATTGATTTGTAGTTGATTTCACCATAACCACAAGCCAGATACTACTGCAGTTAGAGCAATCACAGTTTCATACTCAGCACCTCTTTCTATATTTGAAATCATGAGTTGCAAAATTCTAATAAATTGCGGTGACATTTTTTCCGTAATGAATATGTATTTGCTTGATTGCAAAACACCAGAGAATTGAATTAGGATCTTTCTATCAGTAAAAATATAAGAATTGAGATAGATCTAAGAAGGAAGGTCTTCCAGATGTGTCTCGCCGATTTGTTTCTCCCTGATATATGTTGTAGTACTCGAAAATCTAATCGACACTTATTTTTTTTATCTGCGCAAAAATACTTTAAGGGAGTGAAACAGCCCCTCAAAGATAGAGGTGGTTTACCCTTTGAAGGACTGATTCACCCCCTTAAAGTGTTTTTCCGTAGATAAAAAAAATCAAATCGGCGAGGGACACCTGGAAGACCTTCCTTGTAAGTATAAAAGGCTGAAGATTATTGAAGATGAACATTTAGTAATCAAGAAGATCCTGATTCACATGCAGCCAATTCTCGTAGCTAATATCTTCTCTCCAGTACGCGTATAAATTATTAAAGTCAGACAGCAACCTGTTCCCTAGACTCCTGGAGTCTGTGTTGTTCAGTGAAAGGAGTACTAGAAACGTAAACACATATGCGGGAGTACGTGAGAATAGACGATATTAATAGTAATCTCGGTGATTATATTTATAATATTGGCGTACAAAACTCGCTACTCAGGTACAAACTGCACCGAATACACCGATAAAACACTTAAAATCGTGCCGAGGCATAGATATTGATGAAATATCTTTATCTTTTTACATTTTCCACTTCTTGCAATATACCGTTCGCGTTCGTTGCACAATTGTAAAGGAAAGTCAAACATGGCGCAATAGAGCCTGAAAACTACGTACACTATTATGAAAACGTTGTAATACACGCTTACAATAATTGCCTAACATTCAGGATCAATTGTTTGTTTAAGTTGTAAAGATGAATTCTGAGCGATTGATGGAAAAATTGATAAACGGCGAAATGGAAAGATATAGAAAAGAAATAGGAAAGATAATCGGGTCAATTAACATCAGATTCTATGATCGCCGCCTGGGCGTTTTCAACCTGTAAATGGTGCAAATTGAAATTGTTAGAAAAAAAGTAGGTCAGTAGTTGTTTGCCGTCGACCCTGATCTGTTGTTATAGGTGTGTCTTTTTGTGCTAATATGTGTGTCACTTGGAATCTGAGATGTGATCGGAGACCCCTATCTTTGCGAGACACTTTCAATGACCTAGACATGTGGGAATGAGTTAGCAATTTAAAAGGCAAATAATGCAACACATTTCTCACAGGGAAGATGAGTTAAGCGTTAAGGAAGCACTTAATTGTGGAAGAGATAATTCCGCCGACTTTCTTTCTGCCAACCCTTTTATTGTCATCGCGTGTTACACAAGATCGCTCGAAAGAGGTTTAATCCTATATCCAAAGTAATTTTTCTGACAATTAAAATTTATCTGAATTTAAATTTAAAGTTAGTAAAATAATGTATTAAATACCCTGTCTAAAATACTTGAAAATACAAGGTAAAAATATCGAATCTGCATCGCTGTATATTTAATAAAAAGTCTGGCAATTAACGGCAACGTTTGGTCTGTAATTACACATATGAAAGAACTTCGAGGAGGTTTTGAAAGCCAATAATTAAACGGATGCCACTGATTTTCTAGGTGGGGTCGGTTGAATATCTCAAGTGATTAATACATTGATGCTTTCAACTAAAACCTACTAAAATAAAATAAATAAAGTTTGCTCCTAATCGACCATAAAGAGAAGTATCAAAAAGGCTGGTAGGACAGACTTCTTGCTAGATGTGTGTGTGTGTCTAAAGTTACAAGAAGATCTTCTAGCGGTACTCTGAATCGTAACGCAAAGGTAAATTTCATTTAATAGCCGATAACTTCTCCATACGGAGGCAGAAATCTTTGAAATGAAAGAACATGAGTTCTTTCTAGGTTCGAAGAGTGTCAAGATCGCGGAACTCTCACAGCTGAGAACGCACCGGGAAACTTAACGTTAAACGTAGCAATTACTGAGCTATTTATTACTACTTACTCCGCAGTGCAGGTATAAAAGCGAATTTATCTGCACGAGCACAAACCCTGCTCCAGTGCCCCTTGAAGCCTTATGGTCTTATAAGTATAATATACCCTACATACAGTTTGCAATTTAAATTTCTTTATGAGTCTTTTCGTCGTTCCCCATCTTGCTTCGTTTGAATATCGAATAAAGCATACGTATCTTGTCAGGAGCTTTTTCAATTGATTATTAAAATTAAAGGCCACCTATGGAAATCAATGGTAATTTTAAGCCTTGACATTTACTAAGAAAGATCTTTCAAAGTGACTTGCCTCGATTATCTGATCATCATTCAACTTCCGTGGAAGTGGATTCGTTTAAGCGTGATACATTTTAGTAATAGGTACCATTCACTACTATATTCAGAGTCTTTACTTTCTCAGTATTTAACGATTTTTTTGTTCCTTTTGATTTAATTTTGAATTCAGGTCTACAATAGAAAAATTTCTAGTGGCTAACCCCTCGCTAAAAACAGATTCGAACGAAGATGTTGAAATGATCAAGCTAGCATCGAAAATGACCTATCCCTATTCCATATCCCGAATGAATCTCAGGATTACTTTCGAATAACACTTAAGTTGCATCTTAGATTGGTGAGAATCATCCGTATTTTGTTCAAACACTTTCTGCAATTTTCTCGTTTATTTAACTCAATCCAAAAGAGCAGGTTTGCAGAGTTGCAGAGTTGCAGACTCCACAGCTTTCTCGATCGGGATCTGATACTCAGTCCTCGTTTATCTCGTTAGACGCAAAAGTTTCCCTTTACCTATTGTTCGGCATTAGTGGGATGCCCATTTTCGTATCACGGAAGAATACGACTTCTTAAAGGCGTGGGTTATCACACCCAATTCCAATCTCAATATCTCTCTTGTGTATTCGCGACCTCCAAGTCTATAATAGACAACCTTCTATATCGTCTATAGTATTTGCAACTTCTATCGAAGTATGTATAATGTTCAATTAATAACATTCTGTTTCGGTTACTCTTGCAATCGGATTCGCTGCTCTTGAGATCACCGAATAATAAGATCCGAGCTAAAACGGAGAAAAGATACGATTTCGTAACGGTAATTATAATCGAAGCGCGAGAATCCAAAGGCAGTTATCGATGCTTCAAGGTCGCCTAACGAGCCAAAGGTCTCGACTTCGTAGCGAGCGGGACTGGAGAAGATGCCTCAGGCAAATTGCCTTTATTCCGTTTACGGACTTCTAAATAATTCATGTTCGCGCAGGCTTTTCAAGACGAAGAGCAGGTGCTTCTACTCAGTGTTCATCCATTTTTGTGAGCGTCCAACATACGTGCAAGGCACCAGAGACTGCTTTTGTGTTAATACGCGCGTGGTCAGAACCTCTGACAAGCTCGTTTATTGTTTCGCCATCCTCAGATTCGAATTCTATCAAATTCACCACTTCTTCCCCGGATATGCTGCTCATCCTGAACAGTAAATCTAGCTTTTCAAGTGTAATTAGCGGAAACGAAGATCATTTGGATTTTAAATTTGAATTCGTTCGAATTAATTCAAAAGAACTTATAATAATTCAAGGACAAGTCTCATATATATATATATATATAGGAAACAGGATATGTCATATGGGAAGGGGAGGAAGTCTCAGGTTAAGAGGGACAAGTTTCGCGAGAAGAGGAGAAAGGTTCTGGGAAGAAGGGCAATTATCATGGGAAATGGGACAAGTTCTATTAGAATAGGGGTAAGTTTGTTGGGCAGAGGAGGAAGATCTCACGGGTCTAGGGGCAATAAGTTTCACGAGTCAAAAGTAATCTAGAAAAATGTATATTCTTTATTTTGTATGACTATTCTTTGATTTTTCGATTCCTCAGTTTTGAATCGAGTAGGTTTTTCATTGTGTCTAGCAGATTGCTTCCCAATTTGTTTCTAGATTAAATTTTTTAAAAATTAATGATGTTTACTGAGACAGGTGTATCTGGAAGAAGAGAGTACGGACTGCCATCCCGCCAATACTAAATATGGCCACCCTTCGTCATCTGTCACTTCCCCTACCAGTGGTTCTGTCCCACGCACCATACTATTCTGATCTTCCGCTACCAATTGCAACTTTACCAGTCACTGAAACGTGGACCACTCGGCCGGATGCTCGCCAAAATTTATCTTTCTTAAAAGAAATTCTTTTTTTTTTTTTTTCCTAAAAGTGAATTTTGTGACGTACGATGACTCCATGCAATAAATCAATTGGATTGCAATAACATTCATAAGTGATTAAATATATGTGCACGCGATACGAGATGCTTCCTCCAAGCTCTCTTTATGTGTTCGTGCTATTCATCGTGTCAATTGTTTTTTGGTTTGTCAGGATCATCCAAAGGAAGCATTGCTTTGACATTTTCCTCGTTGTCACTAGAGTTCTTAGGTAAGCGGAGTTAGCTTTAATATAAAGGAGCAAGCCTCATAAGCGAGATACGTAAGTCTTATGAGTCGAGAGGCAAGTCTCATAGGACATAGTATTTGATGAATCTGGTGTCAATCTAATGGAAACGGGGGGGTTGGGGGCATCATAAAAGGGAAGTCAGGAGAAAGTCGTACGTGAATTCGGACAGGTCTCAATTGGAAATACGGGTAAGTGTCATGAAGAATGACATGTCACGAGAAATTGGACGACGGAATCTTTGAAAACTCAGGAAGGTCGTAAACATTTATAATGCTATGCCAAGCAATAGGTCGATATAATTCTGAACAAGACTAGAGATGACCTCGTGGAGCTTGTCACGTGTCCTTTGTTTGAGCAAACACGACTTCTCAGTTTCCCCTCTTTGGTATATGCTGGTATATGTATCTCCATCGTGACCGACCCCTTTTGGCAAGTCTCCAAAGAAGAAGAGTGAAACTAAGAATTCCTCGGAGATCCACGCGCGTCCTTGCATGCACAACGACGACTCTGCGGGGTGTCTAACGATCTTGCTATCGAAGGATTCCTCGTGCAAACTTGAATCCGCTTAGATAACCGAATGCCTTGCGAGTTTTGAACCGAAGAGTGGCGTGGCTAATTATAATTACACTATCTTACGACGAGAGATTTAATAGCCGTGATCTACGATCAATCTTGTTCCAATTCACGCAATGAAAATTAGAGAACTGATAGAGAATCTGTTATTAGATTCTAAAGAAGTTACAGCTGCTTGATATCTAATCTTGTTTATCAGGTAGAGTACAAAGTGAATTCTCGTGTAGATGTTGGTTAGGTGATTCTAGCTCGATTGCATGCTGGCAGTAATCCGAACAGAGTGCTGACGCGTTCCTTCATCTTTGAACTGCTTTCATAATCCAGTGGCACTAGACTGCATGGGTTCAATAAAGTTCGTGATTAAATGTCCTATGATGACCTAATTAAGGCAGAGCATTTTGCATTATTACTCAAGACTTAACATATAAGAGTTAAGACTTAAAATATAAAACTTAAGACTAATTTTAATCAATGGATAAATTGTCTGAATCGATTATCTAGCCTTACAGTTGTTTCCTTGATTCGACGACTAAAAAGGGATATTTCGACCAGCTCAAGATAATCCCGTAAAGCACACAAGACGATAATTGATGCTCTTTGATCTCTCTAATGAGATGTTGTACCTTCGTGACTATGCTTGGACAGGTGAAGAAAGGATTTCACTTTCTAGATGTAGTAGAGAAAGTGCAGATTGAAGGTTAAAGCCGTCTTTTTCGTAACTCGTACGTCGCGATTCTGCGAAGATTTCTCGGGCGAACCAGGGTTTTTTCTTGAATGTATTTCCAAGTAGTTGGAGAACCGAGTGGTCGACGGCAGCTTAAGGTACCGACGCGCACTTTTCACATTCCTCATTATTCTCGAGACCAAGGACGCCCACTCGTGGAACTCAGCTACTCGAATCGCGTTTCGAATCAAGATTTCAGGCAGTCAGCGACAACTTATCTTCCGAAATATCCAGCATTATTGCTGTTGGACTAGTGCAGTCGGTTTTCAAGGTCTTAAAATTGAATGATTGCTAACTGTAATGAACTCTAGTCAGATCGATCGATATAGTCCCATCGAGAGAGTTGCTGGATGCAGTTCGCGTTTTGATTTTCGTTTTCAACTGAATATTGATTGTAGTTAGAAGGGGGGTCCCAAGGAGATTTTTTTTTTAATTACTGAAATGTAATTTAATTTCTAATATTTCTGTATCAATCATCTTCTTTGACAACTTTTCTATTAGTGCCGAGAAAATTGTTCTAGGGCTCTTGAATTCCAGGTTATTCAGGAAGACAAGACGAAATGTTCGCATGGAAGCCGATTTGCGGGAAACCGCTAACGACGTGCAATAGGAGATAGCTCTCGATCCTTGCCATCTACGTCGGCCGATGCGATAACGACGTTTCCACTTCTGAACTCGAAACTGAGTATCCGGTAGTTTGCACTTGGGAGTGCCTTAATCCTGTAAACCATATCTCAGAAGTGGACTCTGGCGATCGTGAGATTCTGCAAGAATCGAGGCATTTCCTCGGAATTCTCTATGAATTTGCTTCCTAGTTGGGATGCTTTTCATGCGGTCCGACTTCTAGTTTATGTGGATTTGATTCGCCTTCCGTCCACACGCACAGAAGCTGCTTATTCAGCAGGGATGTCTTGAGAATTTCTGTACTGAATACCAATGAAAGGGTCCTATCAACAAGGTATTCCCGACATTGGCGTATTCTGAATTTTCGGAATTCTTTACCAACTTCTATAATCTTTTACTTGGAAACTTCCAATCTTTTGAAATCTCATTAATTAATTCACCCTAAAAAACGAAACTTATTCTTTTTATTAGATAATAATATAACTTTCCAGGACGTAATACGTAAGTCATAATCTGTAGGAAGAAGTTTAAACGGGATAGAATTGTTGGTGGTGCAATGAAAGCTATGCACTCGTAATTAGCCGCAATTCACTTAATTATAGGACCATAAAAGTCCATTCGTTCCCAGAGTTCATTGGCATTGTGAAAAGATCAGAGGTACAAAAGAAAGATGAGCAGTTTGGTCGATTGAGTCACTTATTGCCTCGTTACGTATGTGAAATTCAATGCGTGTACTTTCTACTAGCCAGAAATGTCCGATCACGGTTGTCGTGCAAATTCTGAATTTCACTTTCAATGCTTTCATCATACGATGCGAGTGATTATTCAGTTTAAACAGAAAATTACAGGAAACATGCATATCTTACTCTCTGAACTATTTCCGAGATCCAATCCAAATAGCCTTTCCTTCTCTTGATAAATATTTAATATACATCTGTTAACAATAAATTCTTTCGTGCAGTTTCCGAGATCTGATATTATAATTTTTTTTTACACGTTTATGTACAATTGTTTCATAACACACAGTCTTGACGTGAAGACGGAGAGTCTATAAATTAAAATGCAATTCGAGAAAGTAATTTTTTGCCAATAATTTCTTTTTAAATCAGTTACATAAGTATACACGATTAGATAATAAAATGTATTAAAAAGAACTTGAAAACTAATTTTCGATAAAAGTATAAGTTTTAATTAAAAATTCTTGAGACGATTGTGACGGACGAATACATGGGAAGAATAATTGTGAGAAGATTAGCCCCAAGAGAAAAAGTTGAATAAACTACAAAACCGTACATGATACTGAAAAGTAGCTAATAAACACTAGTGACGACACCAATAAGCTTCTCTCCGAATAAGGCAAAACCACGAGCGCCATTAGCATTGTCAGTAGAGCGTAACCGTGAATAACAAGAATGTTATAAATTACATTCAGATAATCTCAAACATTCAAACTGCATGTGTACCTCATTCTTGCGATTATCTTATACTAATGTTTATTAAGAATCAACATTGAACATCTGATATAAATTGCATACGGAATTAATTAATTACTCTTCTCTGCGCAATCGAGGGTTTGGTTATACACTCCGACTTTTTTTATCTGAATATTTTTTTGCCTTTATATTGAGAGTTAGAAACGTTACAGCTGTTCCCACAATCTAAGCTTCACTTTTGTACCAGACACGACTCTTGATCATTCAGATTGATTGATCATGCAATAAATCACAATTGTTGATAATTACTATCATCAACTGAACCGAGGCTGCATTTCCGTGAAAATATTTCTGATTGCGTTTTAAAGAGTTTCAAGTTATAAACATTAATATACATGGAAAAAATTAGTCATCAAAACTTTCCTTAACTGTCTTCGATTTTAGGATACGTGGAAAATTTTCAAATATTTCATCAACTTTTTTTAAAAATCCGAAGTACTTTTCGTAAAGAATCCTAAAACAGTTGTCGAAACTTTTCTTGGCTGAGAGAGATTGAAAATTTCGAAAACTGTTTTAGAATTCTTCACGAAAAGTACTTTCAAGAGCGGTTAGGCCTTCAATGACCCATTTTCATATCTAAAACTTAACTCGCTTTTTAAAGAAAATATAATTTTTACTGTTACAGGTCAGCTTTGCAAACGCTGCACAAAGTATCGAGTAAGGCACGTGAGCAAAACTACTTTTTGGGTGGACTGTCGCACGATTGGGTCAGTTACTATGAACAACGAATCGAGAGTGACCGCTCGTGCCTCAATGAGTGGCATGCCATGGATAATCTCGAGTCCCGAAGACCACCATCACCAGACAGCGTTCGCAATAAGTGAGTAGTCAATTCAAAACTTTTTCTCGCTACTTTATATGTCTCAAAGAATGATTAAACTTTTTTCTAGTGTAATTCTAAGCTCTTTTCCTTCAACGCAATGTGTCTTTAGAAATTAAGGCCTCTCCACTTGATGTTGTAAGTGGCACAATTTAGATTTAAACCTCATATGGCTTCCTGTCTTTAAAACGTACTATCATTGTCCAAGTATATCAAACATTCGTCGAGAATCTGTTTAATTTTCTGATTTAGCTTGGCTAATCGCCAAAGTTGCTAGTTTGTTGATGATTCGAATAAAGTATCCTCGCAAAAATGAGGCATAACTTTATAGCTGTCCTTCAATTATTTCCAGTTTTGCATCTATCCTTTTTCTACTGAATATTGCTGGACCTCAGAAATTTTTTATTAAATGGGAATGTTGTACAAGAAAGTCAATTTTCTAATGCTACTTTTCATGCTGTTAAGGCGGTCTTTTAATGTTATTTAAGTGTTATGAGACCTTTAAATAGGGGTTTGCAGCTTCTGCCTGGCTGGTATAGTTTGTAGCCTTCTAATTTGATCTTTGATTTTAAGAACTATGCTTCATATGTGCTAATCGTTTGTCTTCTTTCGCAGGCCGAGAGAGAGGGACGAAACCGAACGTGTGATTCGCTCGACATTAAAAGAGATCATGATGTCGGTAGATCTTGATGAAGTCACTTCAAAATATATCAGAGGCCGTCTCGAGGAAGATCTCGATATGGATTTGGGGGAGTTCAAACCTTTCATCGATCAGGAAATGCTTACTATTTTAGGTCAGATGGACGCTCCAACCGAAATATTCGATCACGTGTACTTGGGAAGTGAATGGAATGCCAGCAATCTGGAAGAATTGCAAAAGAATGGGTATATTGTCTTTATGAAATTAAAAAGAAAAGCAGAACTACTTCATGTGGCTTATGTAATTTGTAAAATACTATTTTTCTTTAAAGGGTTAGGCACATATTGAACGTGACGAGGGAGATCGACAATTTCTTTCCAGGGATGTTCAACTATCTAAACGTCCGAGTCTACGACGATGAGAAGACTGATTTACTGAAACACTGGGACGACACCTTTAAGTACATAACCAAAGCCAAGAAAGAAGGATCCAAAGTGCTGGTGCACTGCAAAATGGGTGTGTCTCGATCAGCGTCTGTTGTCATCGCGTATGCTATGAAAGCATATAATTGGGACTTTTCTCAGGCGTGGAAACACGTCAAGGAAAAGCGAAATTGTATAAAGCCCAATAACAACTTTTTGCTGCAACTCGAGACTTACCAGGGCATTCTCGACGCCATGAAGAATAAAGAGAAGCTACAGAGATCCAAGTCTGATACGAACCTGAAGTCACCTACAATGGCCAAGGATCAAACCAAGAAGGAGCAGAAGGTGAACTCCGCGGACGATTCTTTAACAGAATCTTCCGGAGTAGAACTGAAAAGCAAAGGCCAAAGGCCAAAGAGCTGGTCCCCAAACTTGGAAGTTGCTGAGAACATCATCCCAGCTGGTGAGATAAATATTGTTTTTCAATTTGTCACAGTAATTTCAAATTGTTATTTCATATTCTAAAATATAAATGTTGTTTTTCAGCTCCCTTATCACAGTCTCTAGAGAGTATCGACAAAACTGGAAACCTTGAAGTCACTCGAGAAGATCTCCTGCGTGGATCCAACCTAAAGACAGGAGTAGACCAAGAAGCGAGAAATGTTCTCATGCCTTGTGATAATGGACAATCATATAGTGTTTCACAGAACCAAATTGTCCATCTGCCTGGTCCCGACGTACCGAGTGTGAAGAACCGAGTCAGTAAATTGGAAACGCAGGGACAGAAGCGTAAAGGACTCGTATTAAACCTCACAAATCAATTTGAAGCCGCTACGAGTAAACCCTCTTCTCCAGGATCCGATTCCGATGGTAAACCACTGCCTCAGAGTCCCCTTTCTGAATCGACTGAAAAGCTTATAGTAAATGGCTTGTCGGAACAACAAGCACAAACACAAATCACTCAAATAACTGCCGTTGTTCTAAAGAAGGAGGTTTGGGATCCCGGCGAGAACCGAAACAAGCTTTCAACAAATGATCGACTTGAACCCGTTGCATCTAGCAAATCCTCCTCAGTCGACAATAGTGAATGTCTAGTCTGTACTGCATCTGCAGAAGGTAATTGTACTAATTCGAATAATCGTATTCGCAATGGTGATGCAAATACAGAGAGTGAATGTCTGGCGTCCGTACCGTCTGTACAGATCCCAACGACAACGATATCCTATTCCGGAACCCTAGGGAGAAAGTCAAAAAGAGAGGGAGATCCCTTCAGCGCTCATCTGGACAAAGTCTTTGATCGAGAGGAAAGGCGCGGGGAGCCCACAACAAGAGATTCTCCCAGTCGTCAGAGTTCCTGGAGTAGCTATGACAGCGCAGTCGTCCTCGACAATTCAGTTCACAGTTCTTGGGCAACTCTTCCTTCTAGAAATAGTTCCTGGGGTTCCTACGATATGCGTCCTGTTGATCCTCTTGGATCGAGTGGGCTTTTCCCTTACGATAAAGAGGAAATACCATGGCATCCTGGCACTGTCAAACGAACGAAACAAAAACTAGAAGAGGGCAGCAGTGTGAGCAATGTGAAAAGAGTCTGTACACAGACTTCAGATCCAGATGAAAAGTCTGATAGGTTGGGAGTTGATACCGAGGATGCTCCAACGGAAACGTATAATCCTGTTCTTCTGCATTATACATCTTCGCCAACTCCTCAAAGAAGGGACCCATCGCTTGTCAACGATCAGAACCTCAAAGTCGAAATTCCCAACGTGACTTCAAGTCCTGTAGGAGCTATTGATATCTCTCCCATTTCCTTAAGGCAGATGGGCAGACTCTCAACCAGTGCTCCAGCTCCCTCTTCTCTCTCATCAGACACAGATTTACCCCTTTCGTTAAGAACCTGTAGGTCAGAGAGCGAAACTTCGAGTCCGAGCGTTGTCAACACGCCTCAGTGTCCCTCTGTAAAGCATCATAAGATGGTTCTGGAGAACCTGAATAACAAACCGATATTCAACAAAAGATGCCTCTCTGTAGATGACTCTCCCGAGTCTGACTGTCAGCGAAGCATTTCGGGAATTGTTAAGAATCTCAAAAAGGAGTTCGAAGCCAAGTCCTCCACCAAATCAGAAAAAAGTCCCGAAAATACTTGTGACTCGGAGTCCTGCGTCAATCTGCGACCGAAGAGGGATGTTAAGATTAGGAGTTTACCTTCTTCTCCTGTTATTTCACACAACGAGTCAAAGATGCACTCAACGAGTCTCGAGTCTAAGGAGAAAGAAACTAAAGGGAACGATTTGAATTCCCCTTTGCAAGAAACTGAAGATCTTTCGGTTAGAGTTCTGGTCGGAAAGTACGAAATCGCAAAGCCAGAGGTGAAGAGAAATTCAGAGATACAGTTGCGTGTGTCCAATAGGGACAGAGAAAGAGACTCAATGGAAGTTCACCCTCCCGCAAAATCCAAAATCGCCCCGGAGTTTGCGAGAAGATCGGTTCCTATGATTATTCATCACACTTCCGCTTTGTTCACTGAAGCACCAGAGGCTCCAGGCAGGCCCCCGATGCCCTCACCGAGTGCTGTCGTTGCCAGTGTCGTGGCAAAGGCAGCGAGCAAGAAACAACAACAGTATGGAAGAACTCACCCCTTGGCTAGGTTACAGGATAGACCCAGGCACAGCAGTCCAGTTTACAATACCATGTAATGAAATACTCTGTACTTTGTAAGGCGGTTTCGTAATCCACACTCATTCATTTTTTAGAGGTTGGAGAACACGAGTGTATAGGAATGGAAAATAGATTTAAAATCACAGAAAAAGGTTTAAGTCATGTTTGCAGTGAAAAATTAAAATCTAGGTAGAAACAAATTATTGCAAAAACCCCAAGATGAAAACTTTTAAAAAGTTTTACTGTCAAATTCGAAATTGAACACATAAAAAGCTATTGGAATATGATAAATTCCAAATTTTATTTTAGAGTTCATCAGTCATTTACCATATTTCTAACTTGTAAAAAAATGAATGAGTGAGCTTCTTGAGGAATAAGGACTTAGTGAATCGAGTCTCATGTTCAATTCTGGAAAGAAACCGTGTGATCTCCTTAACGCCAATAGTTTATGCTCTTCGATCCATCGACGTTTGCTCGATAGGGCGACTAGAACTCGTCAAAATAAGATTTCAACAACTGGACTATATTTTATTCTTCACCGATGAGAGAATCTGTACATTATTGAAATTGGAAATTTCTTCTTTTTGAAGTCTAAACTGCCAATCAGTATGATGTTAATCTAACTCGAATCATAAGACTTTTGGAGTCATTGTTTCCGTTGCAAGAGTCGAGTCCTCGAATAGATGAAAAGGTAATGAAATATAGTCTGGAATCAAATGAAAAATTCGAAGGTCGATACGTAATGGTGGAACTTTGATTTGTCGACAGGCGAGTGCTCAGTCAGGCTGTGAATGTAACGTCTGGGCCTCGCACAAGTTCTGGTCTTTTCATTTCTTTCTTGCGTTTTTTTTAAGTCATTCGAAATTTATGAGTAATTACATATAACTGTCGCCTCGTTACGATTATCGAGACGCTAGCGGAAGAGATCTCGAGACGATGTAATGTTAAACTATTAGTAATTTATAGTGACTAATGTGATTAGAAGCACTTGGCGGTGCGAAGTGTGCGTGACAGTGAGTGAGGTAGTAAATTTTCGCGTGATGTTGTAAGCATGCGTACGATCGAAAGGCATTCTTAGACAGCTAACTGAGAGTCCTTTGAGTCTATCATTGCAATTTTCCGACTTTCAATAATGAAGGTTCCGAATTTCGGAAAGCATAAATGTTTTTTTTTATTAAGTTCCAATCGTCACAAAAGTCTTTATTAGTTTTACGACTGCATCTAGTTTTCTGACTTTCGGAAATTAAATTATTTTACCAGAGATTCATTGACAGTTATTGTACAATAATATCGATTTGTTCTGTATTTTTTTTTAACCGAGAAATATTTTGTGATAAAGCTTTGACTCGAGTGGCAGGAAATTGTCTCAGTGCTTTCCTTTTTCTAATTAACTGTTACTGTCCTACTCTTTATACTCCGATTACTTGTAATTGTCATATATACAATCGATTAGGGTCGATAATTTGATTGAACCAGTTTTGTACCCAGCGATCTAATGTAGATGACGCGTCAGATTAAAATCGTGATTTTAAAAAGCCAAAAGTACAACTAATAATACCGGAGGGTGCTAATGTGCATGTAAAATTGTGAGCCGAGCTGCGCGAGTATTTCCTACGATTTTAAAAGATATTTTTTCAGACATATCATCGAACTTTTGTTACTGCGTATATTTCACGTATTTTCGTGTACTAATGAATTTAGTTAGTGAGAAAAATGAAAAAGAAAAACAAATTAGTAAGACGAGTGAAGTGAAAACGAATGAAACAAATTGATGACCAATTTTTTACGCAGACGATGCTGTTCGCAAATATTTGCGTTTTAAGCACACGACAATTATTCTATTTTATTACCATGTGACTTCTCAACCAAATAGGCTTGTTGATTGTTAGATGTAGGATTGTGAATACGACGGACTTTCGAGATGTAACTCAAATGTAGCTAATCGTCGCCGTTAGAGATTAATAACTTACTCGTTAAGTAAGGCTGGATGAAATTTGGAAAGAGTACCTTGAACGTTTCGTCGGAGACGCTCTTGTTTTTCGCGTAGCATCTCGAGTTTCGATATTTTTTCATTATAAATGGACGTATGATGAATATACATTAGCTCTCTCTTCTTCTTTTCGAAATAAAAGAGGAAAGCCACCGAGGACAGGATTTGTTACTAAAACAAGACGCGTCGTACTCTTTCTCTCACCGAGTCGATTAGTTACTAGTAAGTCAAGTAAGTTTGTATTATTGCGAATCGATGTGCTCATTTTTATTAGTAATTTCCCTCCTTCCTCCATTTCCGTTCCGCTTAAATGTGTGTGCGTTCAAACACGATGAGAAGCTGTTGTCATGCGAGGTACGAAGTAAATGAAAGAAAACCATGCGTTGTTCTGTATAAATTTTGTACCATAGTTTGTATTAAATAAAATTGTTTATTGCTTGACAAATCTTTTGACTTCTAAGTACAATACACTCATTTTCCCTATTTTTATTTTCCTCTCTGTGCTTATTTACTTTTGTTCGGTTTAAAATAGTTCTATTTCATAAATAGCCTTGTCACTGCAAAAGGCAAGTTTAGGCAAATTTATCTCCTTTTGTTTAGACCTTTTTATTCGTTTC
The DNA here is from genome assembly GCA_032275145.1 of Synergus laeviventris. Classification (NCBI taxonomy): domain Eukaryota; kingdom Metazoa; phylum Arthropoda; class Insecta; order Hymenoptera; family Cynipidae; genus Synergus; species Synergus laeviventris. Next base: position 8,242,704 of record JAUESI010000036.1, read on the forward strand.
GCTGGCATTGGTCCGATATCTATTGAGTAAACTCCTCCTGGTACATTTTTAACAGCGCCAATACTCTACGAATTAAAAATTATGATTATTTCTTTCGTTGCAAAGAGATGATTTCTGCAACTTACGGAGTTTGTGTGAAGATCAACAACTCTAATATAATTCTGATCTGATCCTCCACATACAAAGAAAAGGTTGTTGATAAATTTTCCACAATATAATTGACTTTTATAAACGTCTGGTTTTAGACTAGCGATCAGTTTTCCAGTTGAGTAATCCCATAATTGAGCAGCATTTTCTTTCTGCCAAGCGCAAGTTAAAATCTAGGTGTATAGAAAAATATGTGCTTATTAAAATTCAAAACAATTGAGAATACATTGCGGACTTGATCGTAGCCCTGTTTCGGGCATGGATTTTAATGAATAATGTTGCTTTTTTTTTTTTTGGAAAAGACTCCCTAGGAATTTACCATGTACATTTTTAAAAATAGAATTTTTTTACCTAAATCTGGTTGTTTATTTATAACAAATTTTTAATGATAAATTGAAATGCTTCTAATAAATGAGCAACCTGTTTTCCATCACTGCTAATATCGATACCTTCGCCGCATATATGAACTCCAGTTATATAACGAAGAGCAAATGGCTGTCTGATATCCCAAAATTGAACTGTATCGTCCCAGCCACCGCTTACGAGTTCATAATTAGATGTGGGATTGAAGCAGGCACAGAAAACTCTGGATTTGTGCCCATTCATTATTTCTGGTACGCCGCTGAAAAACAATTTTTTTTTTAAAGTATTTTATTGGATAATCAAGTCATTTAACTAGATCTGATGGTTACATACAAACCTCCCTTGAAATATTCTTTCCTGTGTTCTCGTTTCTTCGTCATATAGAATAAGTTTCGTGTCGTCTCCCACAGTCACGAATTTTGGTAAATGAGGATGATAACTCAAACCTAATGTTTGTCTCCTTTCTCTAATCGTGTAAAGACATTGTCCTGATGGATAGTGCCAACATTTTACGCATCCACTGCAATCTTATAATTCAACCCAAAGAAAGTTTTTTATTCTAATTTTCAACTAATGAAATTTTTATTTACATATTATTTTAGAAGTCTACTAACAAGTAGCAGTTAGAGTTTGTGTTATTGGGTGACTATTTTTGACAGGTCTGTGCTTGATGGCAGTTGTAGGACTTGCGTATTGCAACATTTCAGAATCACGAAGTGATGAAATGTGTTCCCCAGTTTTCATATTGAACATTCTGACGGCACCATCTGCAAATCCTGCGGCTATCAAATCGAAGTTTTCTGTATACGCAATGCATAATATTTCTTTTGTTCCTTCTCTAAAAATTAAATAAATCTCAGAGAATATTCAATATTCTATGTATATTGAATTATATTAACTTACAAATACCGCAGTAATACTAAATGAATATTAGAAATTACATTTGGTTTACTATGTGCACATCTCCATTGAAACTAAGACCGTCAGTTACTCCTGCTATTTTTTCATTTTCTTCACCACTGCCAGCTATTTGAGCATAAGCAAATGATTTTGTGAGATCATAACTGATACGAGTTCGCTTTGACTGATTCACATATTCTTCGACTATTTCATTTTTCTCGTTATTTTTAGTTGCATTTTCTCCCATAGTTTTTTGTTTTAAAACATGCCCTATACATATAAATACATGAAATAGTAAAATTCGAGTAAGAAGAAATTATAATCTTAAAAAATTGAAGTAATGTCTTCGTTCTTTTTATTATTGTTCAGAGACTTATATTTAAAAGCGATAATTTAATTTTGTATAATTAACCTTGCTATGGAGTTGCGAAAATATATATTTGCAACTATGAACTATAAAAATAATCACTTACGTCAGAGAGAGCACAAGAATTATAAAGAGGACTTGATTAGAGCCACTTGCCTTGATTGAGGTTCTGTAAAACTCGCGTTCCAGACTAAAGTACAAAGAGCATCTCCTTAATCTTACTAGAAAGGAATTTCATTAGTTTCAAGATGAAATCTACGTGAGATCGTGGCTGGACCAGTGATTAGAATTTTATTCAGAGTTTTACTTTAACTTAAAATTTTTTTTCTGACATTTGAAAAAAAGATTCTAGTTTTTTGGTTAAATCCAAGTCTAATGCTGTAAATTTGTTTCTAATCGAAAAATATCAACATCGATTTATATCAAACTCTAAATAAGTAAACGAGTTTACTTGATTCCAAGTATGTAATTGGCATTTGTGATATGTGCCTCCATAAAATAAAAACTAAAAAAATAAAAAAAAAGGTCAATGAATGCAAAAATAAAATCAATCGCCTTTTATTTAATACCACTTGATGCTTGAAATACCCAATTTGGCATTAAAGACATAATGCGATTCGACTCAGCATTTCTTTCAATTAAGAAGAAATACATTTTGCACTACCGGGATATTATAAGTAGGGAATTGCATTGGTTTATTATTGTGCTTTTACAAGCGAATACAATGACTCAGGAGGGGAGAATTGCATTAAATAACGCAAGATAATAGAGGCATAATTATTCATTTTCAAACCACATGCACACATTACTCGACCGGGTATCATTAACCCATTACTGAAAACGTGCCGAGAGTCCATTCGTGAATGGACGTTGTTGTCGCCATTAGTAAATTTATTATCGTTGACATTTATTGGCTTAACTGAAATCGGGAATGCTGAAAATTTCTCTCAATATCTTTCGTCAAAAGCTTTTTTTAAAAAAATGTATCTGGTTACTGGATAAAAATGAAACTGAAAGTGCTATTTAATTGTTGTTTTAAAAGTTTTATAGCATTTACAATTAAATGCAGACGCGATTGAGATGTATACAGATATACTCGTAATGAGTCCTATATAATGTGAAAAACGAACCCAGCAGGAAAATAATAATTATCAGATTGTGAATGTTGATCATTAGGATATTTTTCCTGAGTTGAAGGAGCAATTAAAATCCGTAATGAAAAAATTAGTCTCCACTTCTTATAGCATCCCTAAAGGAAATCGAAAGGGTGACTAAAAGGGTTGCTTGCTTAAGTCAGAGTTGTGAATCAATGAAAATACAAATTCACCGGACTCGACGATCGCAACATAGCTGCTCGCGAATGACCGGCTCTTGTATTGAATTAATTAAACCTTTCTTAACGAAAAGATAAGAGCAATATCGAACAGAGAGGAAATTAAAAATATCTCGTGCCGATTAAAAAAAAACCCTTAAAATTACACACAACTTCATATGCTGATCTTATTCGGCATAATTTGAAACCCTTAAACTGCAAGAGGATATATGTTTTCAATCTTTTCGCCTCTCTTCTCTCTTATTTCGATCTTATGCGATTCATAGTCCCTAGTGTTTTTCGAGGACGCTACGGGATGCCCCAGTCAGCATTCTGCATCAACCCCAAACTACGTTTCATCCAACTCTTTCCTCTATCGTTCGTTCCAAGTCTTGCAGCACAGCCTTCTACAATCCTAGCTGATATCATTCATATCAGATCACTTTGAGTCTCGCCGTATGCGCAGACAGACCCTACTTTCGACGCTGCCGCCTGCCTAGAATATATCGCTTATATTAAACTACAAAAGGTTGAAAAACACAAAAAATTCTTTTGTGAAAAAAGTTTTTGAATTTATATCCCTCACCCTAATCTGTATGTGATATCTTTTGATTAGTATATTAGAGTAAGGGTTATAATAAGTTAAATGTTGATGTTACTGTCCCAATCTCTAAAATCAATATCCTACAGATGCATTCAAAATTATGGTTTACTTAGCCAAAATCTAAATGATAATTTTGTTTTTGCAAAATAACAATAAAATTAACTGCCTTTTCTTTTCACTTCTGCAAAGTAATTCAATCCTTTACTTTCATTAATCGCATTAAATTTCCTTGAATGAAACTCCCGAACAAGTGCAATGTAATTTGCAAAACAAAAGGGAACTTTCGGGAATTTTTTTACCTTATTAAGTTATTACACCCTATATCAGACCGTGAATGGTAACCGCAATATTTTTCAAACATAGTTGGACGATAAGAAAGTTTCGCCTTCTTTGCCAAATAAGTCTCCAACCCCAACGCCTCTTGTCCGCCCGGCCTTATTTCGAGGGGAATCGCTGGTAGCAGCTACACGAGCGCTTTATCACGTGTCAGTGTCTTGCTTCTATTCGCCTTCCTGTTATTTGTTACAGTGCGGGGTCTACACGCGTAATGAAATATAGGAAGTATACCGAACGGCTGGGTGAACGAGCCAAAGCGACCAACAGCAATTGTTACTACCACCATCATCAACCAACATACACCCCCATTCCCATCCCCACCGTTTGCAGTGCTTCGCTGGCGATTCATAACATGATTCTATCCGCTAGGAAATATTGCGACTCCATGCACAGCATCGCGTTAACAAAATGTTACTTCTTTCCTAACAGAGATATGATAACAAACAGCCTGACTCTGTGTTATGAATCGCGTTCCAGATATCAAATAGCGTTCTTCGCAAATATTTCAATTTGAAAGTTTATAATTGGAATGTCTCAATCTTCTCTCAATTCCTCTAGAATTCTCAAGAGAATATTACGTATATTATAAATATATTTTCGCAAGAGAGCTTATTAGGTACAGAGACTTATTAGGCACAGGACACGCAGACTAACTGCCAGCACAGACATTTAAAAATTATCGTTTGCATCATTTGCAAAATTTATTAAATTTAAATGTAATGTTTTAGTTTCTTGTGATAAAAATGCTGTCCCTCTTTTTGAATTGAATATTAAATCTTTTAGTTCGTTGTTCCACTTTCGAAGCATGGACGCCTCCTTGTTGAAGTCTGGTAATCGAAACTATCAACATCAAAATTAATTAAGGAAATAAGTTATCAAAATTTATTTAAATCGATTTTTAATCAGAGTTCACACTAGGTACACTTCATGATACACTTAATGACAAAAAATGTACCTTGTAATAATTTAAATCAGTTTGCTATAAGGTCCTAAGGGCCTCGCGCGCCTCGCGCATCTCGCAAGATTCTGTGCGCAGCCCTACTCTTATTAATTTATGATCACTAATCATTCATACTACATCAGTCCCTATAGTCTGATCTTTAATTTCCCTATTTAGTTTCAATTTCACAAAGGTACCTCCTCAGTATTTAATAAATAGTATTGATATCAAATTTTTGTGCATTCTATTCTCACAGCCATACGATTCTATTATTTAAACAATCTATTGAATAAACTTCCGATATTAGGCTATGTAACGCTCAGTATACTATTCCACCATATATATTAACACACTCCCATTACTGTTGTCGCACCCGAAAAGGGCCTACAGGAACATCCTGCAGACAATGTTAAAACCATTTTGTGAAGTGATATTTTGAATAAACAATAAAAATCCAATTATACGTTTTTAATTATTATTGTTGTTAAGAAAGGTACTATTTAAATTACCCGTGACAGCTAAGTCGCATTTAGTCACGCAACTATAACATTTATAATATAACTTCGTTCTTAATTTATTATATACAGATTTCAATTCTTAAATCAATTTTCTCAGTTAGATTCAAATTATCATTATCCTAAATTATACATGGATTAATTTTAATCCACTTTAGTAAATCTTAATCAACCTTAGTCGATTCGCCAATTTTCTCTCGCTAAACTCTGCCTTTCTGCAATATTTAATTTTATTTCCATAGAACATGTTTGAATTTCGCGATTGCCTTTTTTCGTGTGTAATTTAAATTATCCCGCAAATGATCACAGGCCCAGGAGGTGCTGCCTCTACTGGCTCTATTGGCTAAAAAGTGAAGTTGGAAAAATTAACGGTCGGTAACCTAAACCCGAAGGGAGATAAAGGTATTCCTTATTTTATCAACCCGAACGCATGACTTCCGGTCCTTCCGGTTGACGCTCGATTTAAGCAAGCCAGAAAACCTGAGATTTTACTCGCACAGCCGCATATATATCAGTGTGGTACTCACTCATTCTCACTAATCTGGCTAGAAAGTAGAAGCAGTTGGAAACTTGGAAGCAGTGACGCTGACGCCTGACGCATTATGTATTCGGTATTTCGACTTTGTGTAAGAAGCACTCGGAAAATCGAGTGTGCTATTCGTTTGATATAAGTCGTACAGCTACAGACTGGCAAGGTATACCGCTTTAAGAGCAGAATACCATTTACTTTTGTGGTGAGACGCCTAAATTGAGTTTCAGAGGTATGTTTCTTGTTTACTTTTGTTTACTTTCAATTATAATTTGAGTGTTTTCTGGGTTCTAAATTCCTATTTGGTTAGAAAATTATACATTTTTTATTTTTAAGATTCTCCTTTCAAAATTTTCGTAATTGTTAGAGTGGAAAATTTTATATCACGTTAATCTAATTTAATCCTTACATTAATATTACTTTTTTTATATCATACATATCTATATTATAGATGTACATTTTATAAAAAGTATAAAATAGGTTCTATTTTTTGCAAATGTTATGGGTAAAATAAATAGATGTTTTTGAAACTTGTAGAGGTAGTGAAAATAGTTATACCAAAGATATTATGTGTAATTTTACCACGCGTAGGTAATAAAGGGACCCACGCTTAGCGATACGAAATTACCATGTTCAGCTTGGTAAAATTTGTGTAACTTTACCACGCTGAGCGAAGTAATTTTGCATTGCTAGGAGTGGGTTATTTTGAATAGCTCAGCATCGTAAAATTACACACCTTTTAAAAATTTGTTTAGCATTTTTATTTTTCTAGCTGATTTTGACGAACTCATTTGAAATTGTTAAAATATGATAATTCGGATTTCGTCTTCACAAATTTCTCTGTAACTCCCATGGCCCGATTAAGGGGAGTGGGGGGGGGGGCTGTAGGGATGCAGCCCTGGGCCCCGCTTTTGAAAGGGCCCCAAATGCTTACACGACTTTGAAAAAAAATTTTATCAAAATATACAAATTTATTATTTTAGTTCTCAAATACTGATATACTATAATACTATAAATCACCCAAAATATTCGGAAATTTTTTTCCGAAAAAAGTAATATTAATTTAAGGATTAAATTAAATTAACGTGATATAACATTTTCCACTCTACAATTATGCCAGCTTACTTTTAGGTACTTCGTACCATTGCTTTATAATGTTCTGTATCGTAAATCTAAGATGTTTCTTTTTCAAAGTTTAGGCGATTTACTTTTCGCGGGGACTCATCTCAAAATAATGTCAACTTGTATGTATGACTTGTATGTATTTGCTTTCATACTTGAAAGAAGTCAACGAAGTTTACGAAATCTTTGTCTTAGATAGATTATAATTAAAACAGTATTGAGTGTGAGAATTAAAATTTTTTGTATAAATGCAGTTTTAGTTCAATAGAGCTTCAAAGG
>JAUESI010000036.1:8250217-8265386 GCA_032275145.1 Synergus laeviventris
TATTTAAGTATTATTTTATAAATATTGGCCTTCTCGTTTTTATTATTGACGTTATTTTTCCAAAGATTTCCATCCAGTATTTCTCTGATCTGAATATTTAATATCATTGGTGTGAAGTTTTCTTCAATTACGATTCATGAATTTTAGATCGTACATGTTAAACGAATTCTCATTCCCATGTGATTGAAAACTCAGTTTCGATAAAATTTAACAAATTTTCAGGTTAAAACCAACCACAACATCCTGTCACTTTATTTGACAAGACAGCCACCTATTTGTCCACCTATATTTTCCATAACACTTGACTTAATTTTAATCTTATTCTTTTTTAAAACAAAATTTTAATTTGAACTAAAAAATTTCCAAATTCTATTATAATTTTTCGTTTGCTAATTTAAATTTTCGCATTCATGACGGTGGTTAACGAATGTATTGAATTTATGGAACGGGACTATTTCGTAATATCATTTGAAGACTCTTGAAACAAAGTTTCTATTTCCACCCGAGGAAGAATTCTATATGGTGTTCTAAAATTGATTTGCTCCAACAGAGATTGAATTTACAAAATTCCAACATTTACATGACTTTCCGTTCAATAGTTTTAAACCGTATATGAAAATACAAGTTTAAACTTGATATTTATACTTGAAGTTTCAACGTGTAGGAATCTTTTGAAGTATTAATTATTCTTGATCGAATAGATGAGCACTAACTATGACGCTAGATCTACAAAAGATTAAGCGAAAAGGTTTATTGTAAAAAATATATAACAAACTTATGGTCAGATGCGGGCCCTACTAGCAGCTTAAAGCAAGCTGCATAAATGGTCAACTGGCGAAGGCTACAGTGCACAGGACGCTTGGAATAGCTCAATATCTAGCTGTGGAATCCGAAAAGTGAATAATGGAATCAAACTGGATGATCAAACCAGCGTTGACCAAATAAACTAAGTAGGATGTGGAAACAGCATATGGATGAGCGTGCCGGAACCGACAGGCTCAGGGTACCAGAATCTGACCGAGTTGAGAAACATCACCCGCGGAGAATTCTACATGACATATAGGTTTTACGAAGTCTCTATGAAAAATCTCGATTAGGAATAATTTACCAGAAGATCATCGTTCGGGAAACATCAATAGAATGGAAATGTAAAAAAATATGCTTTTCACGCTAATGATTTAGATTAAAAACTTTCATCCGAATTAGGAACTAAATTTCAATCTCTTGCAATGACTTCTTCCTTCGGATTTCTAGTATCTCATAATGCGAACGCCATATTGTTAAACTCTCTACAGAATAAATACGGTTCAATTTTGCAGGAGGTGAGATAGTCTCATTTCATGAACGAAATACTGATTTTCGTAGAAAATTAAAGTCTTATTAGTAAAAAAAGCTAAAACAAATTCGGAACCTTAATTAAATCCGATAGTAAAGATAATAAAGAGAAATATATTGGTTCAAATTATAATAATAAACGATTTGAAAGTACTTAATTTTTTGCAATATACAAACAGAATATTTTATGCACTGAATTTTTCAGTTTAATGAGAATGGTTGAAAACTTCACATCAAGGGATATTTGTATAATTTTCGATGGTGTTAAAAATTGATATTTCCTAGTAAGCTAGTCGCTTGGAAATAAAATTGATCTCAGTGAGTTGATTTGTCAGGGTCGCCAGAGCATTGGTTATTTGTCTTTCTTGCTCATTAAGAGCCGTAAATGTTAACAAATAAAAGCAAGCAAGACACTCATATATGGAAAACCGTCTCGCTTGCTCTCATTTGCTTACATTTACGGCTCTTCATAAGGAAGAAAGGCATACAACCAATGCTCTGTCGATCACAAAGCACCAATCATTTTTTAACCTAACAATAAACAAGAATTAATTCTAATACTTCTCTGGTCATTTTAAATTGAAGCTTATTTATTGTTCCCTTAAATAAAGGTATAACAAAAACTAGAATTTTTTCTGTGAAATAAACCATACTTATAAAAAAATACTTAAAAACACCTACCTTTGGAAAAAATGCAACCATTTTGTTTTAAAATACGAGTTTAATATTAACATTTATATATACTTATATTATTTTGCTTAAATTTTAGAAGATTTATCTGACATTTGTTTTTTGCGGCTTGATGGAATTGGTATTTGGCAAGTTCTATGATAATTAGCCGCCATTACCGCTACCTACTTCTTTAGTCTATTTAATTCAGTATGTACCTACTTATAAAACTGTATACAACTTTTGAAAGATTTTTTTTGCCATTTTTTGCGAAACGAGTTTGATTAAAGTACATATTTATCAAATATTTTGCTACTAATCGAATCAGTTCATTAACTGCAGTTCTTCAACTTTTGAAAGATTTATCCGCCATTATGTTTTGCGACATGAACTCTACTTGTAGAAAGTTGATCTCCGTACTTCATATTCAACTTCAGGGCTGACGGACCTTCGTTTTCCATATATGAGTGTTTCGCTTGCTCTCATTTTTTCCATTTATGGCTCTTAATGTGTAAGCAAGATAGAATATCAATGGTCCGCCAGTCCTGTCCAACTTTTAAAAGATTAATCCGCCATTATTTTTTGCAATCTAAGTGTAGTTTTTATAAATAAAATTAATATAGCTATAATAGTAATATAGTAAATAGTAGCAATATATAGTTATAAGTAATATATTTATAAATTAAAATATAATATAATAACGTAAATATAAATAGTTGACATATGGAAATACATATCTCCAGATTTTGCATCTTTTTTCTTAAATAAGGTAAGTTGACAATCATAAAATTCTCAAAAATTCCTAAAGAATTTATTTTCTGAGGTTTATGAGTACGAATATTTAAAGAGAATTATTTATATTGTAGGTACCGGAAACAAGAGGAAGGACTCAGTTACATTCAGCTAGCACGTAAGGATTTATATATTTTATTTTATGATGATTATAAATTCGCTAAATTCTCAGTTTACTCCCTGTAGACTGGAGGTCCTCTATTTGTTAATATTAGTATATAAGAGTATCTGTTCATGGTTTACTAGGAAATAGTTATGACCTTTTATGATAGACATGTGCTTTACCTTACTTTGGTGCATTTTATCTTTATGATTGCGAGACCTTCATCTTCAGTCAGTATGCCTATTAACCACAGACTTTGATGCAGAGTTAGTCATGACATTTTTTAGTAGTATTTGGCAAGTTGTATGATAAATATTCGCCATTACCAAGTGTCAATTTCTGAGGTAAATTTCAATTCAGAGGTAAATTTCGTCACTTATCTTTTCTAAAATTTATCGCTTAAATAAGGTGATCGGTTGTGCTAATGGTGTGTGTTATTTATATATTTTGCAGTGTGGCTACAGCTTTGGATGCTGTCATTCTCTGTGATGAAATGAGGGAGGAGTTAATCCGGTTGGATAATTGTAGGAGAATCGCTGGAAAATTCGTGTGTATAAAAAGGATGGTCCATAAAATTGACCCGGCGAGGTCTAAATGAATAGTTGACTACAGAATTATGATGAAACCATCGCCACACAATGCTACTTCACTCTTCACGCCAATATCCTATCTCGTCGTATTTCGTGAGCCTTGATGTCACAGTATTTTATATTTATCATTTGTCTTTCCCCGCAGAAAAATTTGAATTGATTCATTTATTTTTCGACTATTGTGATGTATTGATTTCATGAATTGTGTCTGTGTGTGAACATATGTGTGAATTTTATATATATTATTGAGCTCAATATTCATTTTTTTCCGTACATTTTTACTGATTTCTGATTTGTCGTATTCGCATTTGCCAATTTATATTTCATGATAGTTGATTGATCTGTTCTCATCAAATGTATTTCTAAATTTCGTGTTTTCATATTGCTTTGTCAAATTCTTGCTCATATCTTATACGTATTTGAATTTGAAGTTTACTCTGGCATTTATAATTCGCAATTATTGATTTTCTCTAATCGTTTATGTTTGAAATTAATCAATACATTTATGATATGCTTTGTAACACTGTCACGTAATGCGACGTATACAATTAACAAACAATTACCATATGTTATATTCTGTATAATAAGTGCATACGCACACTCTACATATTGTATATAGGGCATCAGCCATTCTTTCCTTCCTTCTCCAAATCTATCTGTTCTCTCTCAATCATCAGCTATTCTTTCAAATCTATCTGTTCTCTCTCAATCATCAGCTATTCTTTCAAATCTATCTGTTCTCTCTCAATCCTTAACTATTCTTTCCTTCCTTCTCCAAATCCATCTCTTCTCTTTCTAACATAGCCACTCTTTACCTCTTTCTTTAAACCCATTCCTTCTCTTTGCATCTCAATCTTGACCTCATTATGATCAGGTACCCTTTCTGCTCCCTATCATGCTCCCTTTTCCTCTCATCACTTACATTTCCACCGCCACACATTTCCCACTATTACCTAAACACACACTCTCTCTCCCTCTATTCTATCCCTATCTCTCTCACTCTCTTTTATCAAGCTTGGACATAAAAAAGCCATAAAACTCGACACGTGCCAAGCCTGTCAGCGCAACATAATCCGTTTTTCTACTTTCTTTCCATTTCTTCCCAAATCTCCTATTCCTCCAATGCGTAAGAACTCTACTTCAGATCATAAAACTCTAAAACGGCCATCGACAACAGAACTCCCTTGTGCTCATGTGAAATATTCCCTTCCATACCTAATTTCAATCCAACACCGATGCCCTATCAACTTTTAATTTAATAAACAATATGTCCAAATAATCTTTTTTGTATTTAATTTGATAATTGTGCAGTTATCCCTATCTTTGTTTTAGATCTTTTTGGTTCTAATCAAAAACGGGGAAATCTTTAATTATTTAAAATTATTTAGGTGTATGTTTGTCTTTCGGGACGTAACAGCTGTATATAACATATTTTACTTTGGTTCCATATACAAAAATTCAATTAATTGTTAAATAAATCCTATTTTAAAAATGAGATAACAATTAAAATGCAAAGACAGAAAATTGTGGATCATAATTTTCAGTTTCATAGATACAGTGAATATCAAAACGTTAGATGTTGCAAAAAGAGAACTTAGACCCTAAGACTGAAATATTCGGACGAAGCGAAACAGTAACTTAGCGTCTTCGTGGATTATGTTCATGGGTTGGAAAGGAAACGTTACGTGGATGAATGAAGTTGGGGCAAAAGGATTTAACGGGATAGAGAAACGGTATCGTCTTGCTTTACCCGGCCCTGTGAAAAATACGTTTTCCTCTACCCTCTCCAGGGTAATTCCCCGCGTACAAAAGCTTTGTCGCGTATATCGCGCAGAAGCGCATTCACGAAATTCAATTTAATAATAGTTTTCTCTGACAAAGTATAAGCGCAATCGAAATCGAGAGAACTCAGATCCGAAATAGAACTTCGTATTCTTTTACCCTATTTTTCTTTTTCGATAGATATGTCAACCACTTTCTCAACATGATAAAGAGATCTGCAGTTCTGAAATAATAGTACATACTTGATTTTATTCAGTACTTTACCATAAACCTTATTATTATTTTAATTGTATACGCGATTCTATGAAGAGAAATAAGAGTAAAACATATATGTGGTTCAATTTTCCTTTTAAAAGTGGCTGAAAAATCGGATACCGTTGATTGATTGAGACTTTAGAAGATTTCGGAAGTCATCTCGTGATCTTGAAGTCTTTCTTGTTCCTTCACATGAGCGGAGCGATATTTAGTAGAAGTCTCGGCGACAGATGTTCTACCGCGGCACGGTGCTAATTTAATTTCTATCACAGCATTTTCCTGTGTGGTAAATCTGTTTCCTGTTCCATTGCGTTTAATCGAAAAATTATGCCTCAATTAAAATTATAAAATAAAATGCGTAAATAAATATAAAATAAAAATAAAATTTGTCCGGCTATTGACATAAATAATAATTATGACCGTATAAAGGAAAATCATTGTAAAGGGACACCATTGCAAAAGGAAATTTTTGCAAAGAGGAATCATTATAAGTTTATTGTAAAAGTATTATTCCCAATCTGACGAAATAACATTCCCTAAAAGCACTGTACGTTCCTGGAATGTTCCAGGAACGATAGTGTGCTTTTAGGATTCAAATTAGTTATTGACACAATAACCTAGAAATTAGTCGTCCGTCTAGCCGGACGTTTAGACACTTCGTTTTGGAAAATTACCAATACGTATCCGGAACACTTGTCAATATTCGAGGAAAAATTCCAATCTAGCTGGAAAAATTTCTTCATAGACAATAGCGTGACAACTATTGATTTTTTAGAATTAGTTAATGAATAAATAATTATAATAAAACTATAATTAATAAGTAACCAAGTCATATCTCTTCTAGGTAGATGATAGGTAAAATATGACGTTTGAAAGACAACTATAGGAACACTTAAAAAAATTCCCGGGATTTTTCCGAACATTTGAGGGAATTTTTATAAATCATTGGGGAATTTATCGGAAAAGTTAATCCAAAAAATATTAAAGAGTTTAAAAAGTTAGTGAAAGTTGATTTTATTTTATTTTCGCGGTTCTATTTTACCGCGGCTGTGTTCCAGTGCATCTCCCTTTAGAGACTATATATATATTGTGAAATTACCTAGAATAGTTTGCATTTTTTTCGATTTGAGTTTACGGGCTTTGTAAAATAGATTTTACGGTGGGAGCAAGATCAAATTGTTATATTAAAACTTGAAATTTATAGGTAGAGATTTAGTATAAAGATTTATGGGGAGGAAATGGGAGAGAGGTGGGTGATGAAACCCCTTCGCAAAGTCTAATCTCAGGTACCTTGCTAATATTAACTTTGTTTGCTCAGGCGTCTGCAGGCTCTGAAATCGAAGGAGAATGGAGCACGCGTTGATATGAGGTACGCGAGATCGACGAAATATGTTCCCTAGGCCTTGTGTGTACCTAGTGCTTCGAAATGGGCTTAACCTCCGGGCTATTTAACTTATTTAACCCAGATGCTGGCTCCCCTGAGCCTTTACAGTTAATGAAGTGAAAATATCCCCCATTTGGAAAAATGAACTCTATGATATTATACAGATCATTTTTCTGAATAGCATTTAGATTTAGCTTGTATATATATACGTACAAAAAATCCTGGGAAGGATTAACACAGCTAATTTATACCCTAACAGTTCTCGTTTTATGTTTAATAATCTAGGAACGAGATCAAGCCAAAGAAGAAAACACAGATTTGAAATGACAATCTTTATTCAATTATTACAATATTAACGTGAGAGAGAGAGAGAGAGCATAAGAGAGATAGATAGAGAGTATGGAATAAAATCTGAAGCGACACGATAGAGAGGTTTGTAACGACTGACCGACGGACCTCCAAACGAGATATTAGTCACGTTAGCTTTGCATGGTAATGAGACAGTAATCGAACACCATCATTTGTATATTCACAAGTATCGATGTTTAAGAAATGTGTTGCCAAACTCCAACAACAAAAAATAGATACATTTTTATTTCAAGGAAATTCACAGTGTATGGTAGGTGTTTGCTGAAGAAGACTCATTGGAATAATATTTTATTTATAACCTTCAAATTTGAGGCATGATCAGTTTCACATAAATTGTTTCTCTTATATTTCTGTGTGTCCTTTAGGATTAAAGAACAATGAACATATTTTACTATATTTTTTGTTTGCAGCAATGCAGACTTCAAGAGTAAGGGGATGAAATAACTCATAAAAGGGGGTTTGTAGCAGTAGCCTGGCTGCATGACAAATTAAAATGACCCAATTAAAATCCGGCGTTGGCACGTAGTATCGCATCTCTACGGAAAGTCGTGAAAAAACCTGAAATCGTGCTTCGGTTGCGATCTCGTAATAGCCATAAAAATTTTACGACACCACAGTTTATCAGTCATCCACGTGTAAGAAGTCAGGTTATAGAAGAAGTGTTTATTCTTTATTGAAAATTACATTGCAAATACAAAAATGATGTGTCCTGCGACTTGGGTCAGGTCCGACTTAAGACTCGTGGTGAGGCGGTACGCCAATACAGTGGTGCCGCCCAACTTTAAGGTATATCAACCAAAAATATGAAATGATTCAGGTTCTCTCACATACGGATGCTCAGCATTGCTGCTGAAAATGATGTATAGTCGAATTTTTCGGATATATAGTACGTCCGTGAAAGATTAAGAGACGTGCAAAATCTGTTGTGATAAAGATGAATTTCGTTCTTTAATATACAGACAGATACCATAATGAATTTCATCTTGCGCTGGTTGCTACACTTGGCACAGTGTCACTTCCTTCGACAAGTAATCGAGTTAAATCGACCACTTCTTGGTTCGCTTGAAACCTCGTTCCCAACACCTTCACTTGCTCTATTCATCCGTTAGAATTCTTAGGCGATTTGCTGATTACTTCATAAAAAAGAGGAAGGAAGGATGAACGAGTGACGGGGATGAAACAAGCGGCGCTTTGCTGACGTCGCATTGTGACGTCTTTGGACTCTGAAATACTCAAGAAGGGTGGCTAAGAGAGAAGAAAGATGAAGAAGGAGTTCGTTTGGAAGACCGGATTCTTATAAATCCCAGCCATACACATAAAAAGGCCTGAGATAAATCGAGAGAAAGGCGTTGTACTTGCCTGTTTTCAACTAATGAAGGCCGATCTCTTTGCCAAGATTTTCTGACATAAGACTGAAGAAGCCTGCCGGCCATTCTCGATAAGTCCTTTATTTATTTTCTATTCTTATTCCTCAAGAGCGATTGAAAATACAAGAGATGTTGATTGGTCTTTTTGAATAATTTTCAGAACCTTTCTGCTCTTTGGGAAAAAATTAAACATCTCTTTAATCACGATACATATATCGACAATTGATTGAATTAATTTAAAATCTTGAAATATAATTTTCTACTTTGCCATTGGATAGTTTTATAGTTCGTGTTCTTTTTTCACCTTATTTTCACCTTTATTTTTTAAAGCGAATGTGTTCGTTTGGACGTCAATCGTTCATAATACTCAGAAGTATTTTTCACTGGTTGCTAACGAACCCTTTCTCTAGTTTCTCTTCACACCCCTATCTCCTTTACTTCGTGTTTACGCTAGTGTCGTTTGAAAAGAATCGCCTTCCTGCGACACAAATCACTGATAGAGTTGTTGAAGCGAGAGATTTTTCAAAGGTTCGTTCCCGGTATTTGAAAATTTAATGCTCAGCACCTCAGCAACCCGCTGCCGACGAAAAGATTTCTCCAATTAGCAGAGTAATCCTGGATGAAGATAAGACATGCCCGAACCCTGCCGCATCGAACCGATAACATCACAAATAACTAATGCGTCCCACGTACACGTCGATTCTTTGCCAGCCACTTGAACCACCCTGTAACTCCACGACCTAAAAGACATCCACTTACTATTTTATGCACGTTATTTTCAAAGGTCGGTGATTTATTGATTCGGAAAATTGCTTTGTTTTGCGGTAATGAAAGTAACAGTCTATCACGGAGAAAAAAATTCCATTAAACTTACCGAAAAGTTTGCGTAACCCTTACAGAAAACGTTACTCGTACGTTTAGATTTCCTGTTCTTTTGACTTGAACCTCACGGATAAACGGTGAATTAAAGGACCTATAAGTATCTGACAAAGCACGTCATTTCTGAAGCAGTCATATCGATTTTAATCTTTGACGAGCTTTCCAGAGTAACATTGCTTTTCCATTTTGGTTCCAATTCAGAGGAAGGTTCCATGTGATTCTTTAAAAAGACCATATTATTGCGTCTACATTTTTTTCATTTTCACTTTCATCACCTATAGGACCTTCATTGGTTGATTTTTTGCCTATCATCCTGATGTTTTTCAGAATTCTTTTTGTGTTCAAATATTTATCCTTCCTTTGTTTTGTTGTAAACGGTTTCTGGGGATTCGATAATACAGACAAGTGGCTAGTCACCGTAACAATAATTCATTTTTATTATTGTTTGTTACTTGTTTGAATGACATTAAACGTTTGAAATTCAATAATCCTACAGGTTTAAAAAATCAGTTCAATTAAATTGGTGATATGTGACATTTGTATGAACGGGAGTAATGTAAACAGTAATATGAAACAATCGTATTAACTTACACTTTGTTGCACTTTGCATACTTTTGAATGGTCGACCCAGTAGCTGAGGGCAAGCTTGAATTTGCGTTTTAAAGTTTCCAACATTTCTCCCAAGTTCGAAGACTGTACAGTGTTTGTTCTGGAAGGAGTGCATTGAGGCAAAGTTTGACATGCACGTCGGGATCGTTCCGGATGGCCGAGTGTGCGTTAGCGAGTTGTTTGTTTTCGGTGGAGTCTGACAAAGTCTGTGATGGGGGAGGGGGGGGGGATCAAGAAAGAACAAAAAAGAAAATAGCAAGAAGGCAGAACTGGAAGAAGAAAATAAAGAATGAAGGAAGAAAGTAAAGCAAGAAAGAAGAACGAAAAAAGGAAAAGTGATCGAAGAGGATAGGAGCTGGAGGGCTGGAATGCAAAATTGTATAAGGAATCGAGGAAAACTTAAGCAAACTGTTCCTTTCTATAGACTATGTGTTATCCAACTTTGGTACTTTAAAAATTCTTTATGTCTCACTGCATCGTCGCTTGGTTCTTGAGTCGCATTAAACTTTAATAGTAGCTAATCACGATTCTTGAGGAGCCTGTATAAAGTTAGGATACGAAAATTGGAGCGTTCTTTCAGATAAAATCTATACTAATCTTTTCTCCTTTATGGAGCATCAAACACTCTTCAAAAAATGATTTCATTCTGCTTCTATGCAGGGTACTTTCGTCTAAATCGAATTGCAATTAACTGCAGTGAATTAAGGATACGAAAAAAATACTGAAAAGAATATCTTAAAATCTCTATCTATTGACATAAAAAAAGGAAGTTCAGCTTTTTGTGTGTATTCATTTAAACACAAGAAAGTTTATGTTAATCCCCTCCGAGAGGATTGGAGGTTGAATTAATTTAGCCAAAAGTGGGTCAAACTCCATGGGTAGATCGTTTTAGTGGTTAATGGGGACCATGTATGTACCATAGTGCCTCAAGCACGATGGAGGTCGTGTAACGCGATCCTAGAAACTCAATCTAAGTGATTTGCGTTTGCAGAATCGCCCTACAGGTTGAAGCATACACAGAAGCATATATATATGATAATCCATGAAATTATTAGTGCAAATCCTCAGTAATCCACTCCTTAAAGTTATTTATCTATCCACCAAACGATCGTTCGATGAGAATCTATTAAAAAATCAGTGAATATCATTATTAAAAATAAATTTCAAATATTGAAATATTATTCTATTTAAAACTTCCATGTTTAATTTAAATGTTTATATGTTTTACTATATAATACATATACGTCAGTAAAAACTACATTAAAACTCTGTTAAAATCTCAAAATTGCTATGATTAATTCTAAATTTAAATTTCGTAGTTCATTAAAAACAAACCAAAATCTGCAGGAAAATTTCTACCTAATAACTATATTTCATTTTTATAATAGTGGTATTCAAATTAAGAGATGTGGTGGATGCGCGCCAATGAATGCATCAACGTCCAGAGTCATTTCAACTAATTCCCACGCTCAAAATCGTTAGCTGAGTAAGTACAAGTGTTAAGAGTATTCTTGCAGTATGTATGATCGACATAACGTTAATATATTTGTTTTGTTCCTTCCTCAACTCTGCTCTCTCTCTCTACGTTTATTATGTTTTTCCCAATGTTAACCGTGCCAATAATATTGCCGTTAACTTGAGAACTACATCTTGTATAGCATGGCATGCTTTCTGTCAAACGCACTAAATGAGAAGAGAATTCCACCTGATGATTGAGTATCTCCAGATGAAGGAAAGAACCGACGAAAACTCGACAGGCTTGTTCTTTCGGTTCTTAACTTAGGAATTTTCATGTTTTCTTTACGACTAGAAGAAAAAAGTGCCATAATAGCTGCAGGAAATTTTAAAATTTGTGAAAAAACTCTCAAAAATCTTATTTTCCCAGAACAATATAATTATTTTATTTCATCTTTTTACTTTATTTTATTTTTCTTTCTTTATATTTTATAGGATGATCGAAAGATCTTACCCCTTTTTGGTGCCAAGTTTACAAAAAGGTGTACTAAGCCCTTTTATATTTTTCGCTTGACTTTGATATTTAGCAGTTTGTCTTTTTAATAGAGATTCGAGGATCAGAAAAATTGAAACGACCAAGAATGATTATAAGAGTGACTTAGTTGAAGTAAAAACTCAAGGCGTGCGATTTTACTGCTTCTTTCATCCTTCTTTCCTCGATCCAGCTTTACTTTTTTATCTTGTCTCTTCTTGTCCTTATTTTTTTACCTCTCGTGCTCTCTAAGAAGCCTCGGCGGCTCATCGTGACTCCACTACCGCGTATGAAAGGAAGTGTCTATCCAGCGTTACGGCATTTCCACAAAGAGAAGATGCAGTGTCCCTTCTTCAGGGACGTCCCCTTCACCCCATCCACTCATCAGTCGCTTCTCCCTCGTCCTATGCCCTCCTCTTCAATGGCGTTTAGTTGCCATTGTCTCGCAACGAGCACAACACTCCCCATTACTCTCAACCGCTGCCAAAAGCTGACTAACGTAGCCGTGCTGCGAATTTCATTCACACCTGACCCATTATCGATCGTTCAGCATCTTCCAATTCCGAATAACTCTGAACAAAAATGTAAATTGAATTTCGACAGAACAGTATACAATAAAGAATAGTTAATATATTCATAATTAACTTGCTAAAATGCTATTTTCATCGTTTGAGAGAGGGAGAGCATTCGCTCTAAAATGTCGATGGAAAATTAAAAGACATAGACAAGATAATAGTATCTATTTTAATATTCTATTTGATTGTTTTGTTTCAGATAAATTTTGACGAAACGTCACTGATGGGCACCGCTATGGCAGATTTTTTTACGGCACTCCTAACACGACTCAATTACTCAGTGAATTTGTAACATTTTTAAATAAAAAAAAATTGAAAACATTCTTGAAAGTGAAATATTTTTAACAAGAAAAAGACCCCGATCTGATAGTTTCAATAGTTTCCCTAAATACAATTCTCGAAAATTACCTTTTTTTTTAGTTTCCGAGTATATTCCACCTTAAAAATAGTAAAATAACATAATTGACTCACTACCTCTCAATTATTCCTCTTGAAGTTATAAATACTATAAAAACTTAAAATAAATCACTTTAAATCCTGTGACAAAGGTTACATAAAATTCGCCTAATTCCATATAGTTTTGTTGAATTCTATCAACTCCTCTATAAAGACCCTTCCTTTTCATCATCCTGATTAATATAAAACCTTGTCTCTATACGCATATAGCCTTATAAGAAATAACTATATGGCCGCCTAGAATATATAACAAGTTGACCCCTTTT
Organism: Synergus laeviventris; assembly: GCA_032275145.1. Taxonomy (NCBI): domain Eukaryota; kingdom Metazoa; phylum Arthropoda; class Insecta; order Hymenoptera; family Cynipidae; genus Synergus; species Synergus laeviventris. The sequence goes on from JAUESI010000036.1 coordinate 8,263,636, forward strand.
CGAATAATACCTCCTACAACCTCCCTATTGTGAGGGAAAATCCCCTTCCCGAATTTCGGCAAACTTAAAAAATTATGGTATCTCCCAAAGTAGCAACTTGTGTCGTGAGATTGAAGGAAAACCACGCACTGAAAAAATCTGTTAAGTGCGAACGATGGAATCAAGAATATATTTAATTCAAGGGATCTGTTGCTTGGATTGAATAAGACTTTTAATTACATTAGATAAACTGTTGAAGTAGAATAGCATTTTGAACAAAATTTCTGAACGAGAGCTGGGTGGGAGACTAATATGAACACTTGTTTGGCAGGTACTATTCTCAATACCTCAAGTGGTTAAAGATATTCTCTTTGGCTGTTCCAAAACAATCGTTTCCAGCTAAACATTTAACTATTGTAAGGGATTGTTTGGTTGTAGCAGGCTAACTTTTTTTGCGTGCGCCTGCATGCCGTTGAAAAGTGCGGGGGCACGGTATCAGAACGAGCTTAGCAGAGATGGAGTCGAGAGTGCTGCATAAGCTTATTAGGATTGGTCTAGTATACTTGGTGGGTGTGGGGTAGAGCAATCTTCATCCTCCGATCTCAGGCCCCACGTTAGTTCCAGATATCGCGACGGTCTCTTGGCTTGGTGTAACTGTCTTTGCACCGGCGCCGCTAGAATCAGAGAGAGAGAGAGAGAGGCAGAATTGCAAAAAGATAGGACGATGGCAAGAGGTCGCAGGAGAGGGATCGGAGGAGCGCGGAACCTCTCGAGAGACAATGAGGCCGAGTGTCGCCACGAGTGGGTGCTCTTCACTATTGCCAACTCAGGCTCTTCAGGCCTTCCAGGCTGCACCACCTATGGTAGTAACACTGCCAGTGCTGTACGACTAGTAGGGATGAGGAAGAAGAGCCGAGGACAGTCGGTCGGGGTGGTACTAAACTCGAGGAGCTCTGTTGGGAGCCTGTCTTCTGACACGTTCTTTTAATTTGTTTGCGACCCTTCGACGTGCAGGCTGCTCAAAGATTAGAATTCATTCCATCTTTTTTATTACTATCTTGGTTTCATAAATCTTTTTTTGCTCTTCATCTTGTTCTACTCTTCTGATCACGCCCACTTTATTCCCTGACTGTATCATTTACCACACCCGCTTTCATCATTGACTGTATCCACTGGAAAAGTTCAATTCCATTATTGACTGCACCAAATGATTACGCCCACTTTTATTCACTGGTTTAACAACTTCGAAACCACTACTTTCATAATAGACTGTACCTCTTGTAAACGCCTACTTTCATCATTGACTGTGCCCTATAAGGGTCTTTCCCCAACCTTTTAACTAGTCTTCCTCCCATTGATCCATTTAAAAAATAAACGGAAAAAATAGCAAGTAGACGATAAGAGAGGAAGAGCGAGATTTGAGAAAACAAAGAAAAAAGTTAAAAAAAATAAGACGGTCTTGTTATAGATTTCATACTCACAGAGATTATTTTCATCTGTGTCTCTTCAGCGGTTTTCAGTTTATGGAAAGTTTATCGTTAGTAATTTGATGAAAGATCACGAACCCATGGCATCACCTCGCCGCAGGTAAACAAAAATAACAACGAGAGTGCAAGAATCGTTGCAGGAAATACTGCAACATGGACTGCTTCAGAATACGTCAATAGGGTGGATCAATTGAAACGTTTTTGGATACTATTCCTTCTACGTGACAACAAAGTGGAGTATCGGATTTCCAATCGCTATTGGAAATTCTGTTCTAAAATCTTTAA
>JAUESI010000036.1:8270984-8282131 GCA_032275145.1 Synergus laeviventris
TTAGTGCTCGAAGATAAATTTCCGACATGAAAGTTCATGTGCTATTTATTAATTTTATTTTCATTTCGGCACTCACATGAAAATTCAGTGATGCATTTCATAAATGTTATGTTATGTACAATTCCGCAATTATCACTCCCATACTATTTTCTGTCCGTGACTATGAAATAATTTCGATGGTCCATGTGGCGTTGAATTTAAAGCAAAACAACAGAACCTAAATGACGAAAAAGAGGTGAAGACCAAATCAAAATGAAACAAAAGAAAACGTCAGTATCATTATATCCATATCTTCCACTTAAAGAATTTTAGAGCAAGTTTCGCAAAATTTAATCCGAAGCGGCGTTTTTTGATAGTATTTATTTGGTAAAAAATTCAATTGAACCCACGCAATCAGTTTAGATCTATCTAGCAGCTGGTACACGTATCTTTTTTCTGCTCTAATCATTGAATTTACTTCGACTCGTTGATTCATCGAGAATCAAGATATACCGATGAACAACGGACCCACTGACCAATAAACGCTTCAGTCGAGAGGGTTGAAGCATCATCCACCGCGCGAAATAACTAACGAAAACAAATGCAGGGTATTCCGGCGAACAGATTCGTTCATGCCTAATAGGAATGAGGAGTATGATTGGGGGGTGGGTAGCACTAAAGAGGTGGGATTTACGTGGAAAAAGAGAGGGAGCAGGCCGACGGGCAATTAGTTAATTGAGTTGATCGATGGATTTAGTTCGCGCGACGCTCACCGACTCGACGTCTGATTGAGAGCCTCCACTCGTCCTACATATATAGTGTGTATATAAAAACTGTGCCCGCAGCTTTTAAACCGGAAACGATCAAAGGAATACACGTGATTCGATAACCCAGAGTAACTCTCACCTTCACTTCCATTGTCATTAACATTTAGGAGATAAAGCTTGCCGTACCGTTCTTCGGTATTCTAATTTTTTTTTACATTATTGAAGAAAGCTTCTTGAAGTCTCTTGAAGTCCCATAAAATACTCTGAAGTTGCTTAAATTCTCCTAAAGACAGTTGAAGTCTCATTTAGTCGCCTGAAGTCTCATAGAATCACGTGAACTTCTTTTGAAGCCACTTGACAGTACAGGATGACGGCATTTGATGCTACATGAAACCACTTCAAGAATCTTGATGGCAGTTGAATACTTCTGCAGTTTCTTAAATTCATTTCAAGCCAATTGGAGTCTCTTGAAGTTAGTTGGTGAAGACTTTTGTTCTTGAAGCCCCAAAATTGTAGAGAAACAATTAATTTAGAAAACCTGATGGAGCCATTTCCATTGTCTACTCACTATTGAATTAGAGTCATTTGAATTTTCACTTTAATATTTGGCTCACGTGCGACGCCTTTTTGACATGATTGACTGGAACAAGGGAAGTATGCAAGAGGTGGGTTACTTTTGTCCTCAATCACAAGGAAAGAGTTCTCTCGATGGATAATCCAGTTTTTAAAATTCGCGGCAGACAGACTAATAATTTGAAACCAGTCAATTAGCGCGCCGCCCGTCCTAAGTAAACACTCGCAAATGTTTGAACGACGCGGAAAGGTAGAGCAGAGAGCGGAGAAAAAAGGGGCAAAGAGGTACATAGACGTATGGAGGCGGAGGAACACTGCACAGTTAAGAGATAGGGCTACAACGTAGGCAAGGTAAGGACAAGGAAGGAGAGATCAAGGTGCAAAGTCGGTAGGGCTTTTACCTCGACGCTCTACAAACGAACCGGACTCAGCGACGTAATTGCCTTCTCGTGCGAACACAAGAATTTTTCACGATTTCGTCTACGAAATCTACCTTTGTCTTTATGCACAACATTAAAAAAGTATGGTTCGATTGTCTCTTGAATATATCCTTTGCAATCAAAGAACCTCCAATTAATATTTCATAGTCAATTTTAATTTCCAGTAGAATTTTGAACCTACTATACTGCGCCGTCGAAATTCGGGATCAAAATTCCACCTTCTACCTGAGTGAACGGATGGAGGTAGTCGAGATACCTACATTAGACGCGTGCAGTCGGACATTCATGTACGTAGAGCACGTGCACGCAACACGCGTTATTCGTCAGACGTGACTCGAGCAGGAAATTGTGTAAATGACCGTTTCACACACAGATACGCCAACAAAAAATCTTCATATAGCGGAGGGAGAATTCAAATATTGTAGAGAAGTGACGAACAACATGTTGGAAAAATGATCTTATAGGCTAGAGCAGTTCAGACACATTCTGCGTCCTCTGGCTACATTAGGGATGAGAAAAATCCCTGCAAATAGTGATTGGCAGGTCGCCGATCCGCCGGGACTGTCATCAGGACTGCTCGCACGTGACTGCGACATATCTGACCAGTTTCAGAATAAACGGACACACGCTGAATGCCAAAATGCTTCTGCGTTCAAGGGAATCGACATTACATGCAACTTAAGTACACCGAGCATGATCGATCCTCCAGTTTTGGCTTATTTTCCTGTACGTATGTATAAAATATTACATGCAATATTATGCATTTCTTCATACAAATCGATCTTTTGAGTATCACTAGCAAAATTGCAATCAATAAATTGCGAAGGATCAAGAGACACACTTTTTTAGGCGGTTTGTGCTCAAAAGTTCATCATAGCAAGGGGCGAGCAGTTGTAAATCTAGCATCTATGTAATATTTTGCGCATATGATTGGCAGAAACTTTTGCAAACAAAGCCCTTACCAGTAGAGTAAATTGAACGCTGCCATAATCGTCGGGACGATTTGGAAAACCGTTTCCTCATCTCTTGTCAGGAAAATTGAGAACAGAAAAGATGAACGATGAAGTTATATTACGGGTAGGTATTCGAGAGCCTACACAAATTCGCAATGCAAATAGTTAGCGATTAATGTATAGTGTGCAGCGAACCCAATAATTCCATCGGGTTGGCTCGTGACGCCGCTCTGTGGATCCGAGAGGATTAATGCTCGTCGTCGAAGGAGGAAATTGCGAGCAAGGAGAACAAATATCTGCAGCAATGCAACCTTCAAAGTAGCAAGTAGGAACTACGGAGTCGTTCGTGCGTGCGAGGGTCTTCAAGGTCGTGGGACCGCTGCGAGTTCAATGATCATACTCTTATACGGTCGGCCAATTGGGAATCCTGATTGCGGATCTCAGATGTCCGTATTAAATTGAAGAGAGGTGTTCACACTTTTGTTGGTGAATTACTATGTCAAGTTTTCTTACAAAGTAAGGTAGCAATGCGATTGTGCTCATCATTGTCGCGAAGACAGCAGACACTGACAACACATGTCAAACTAAACGTCGAGAGCTTGTCGTCTCCGATGGTAAGCTGCCAAATTCTTCGAGATGCTATTGCTGATGAGATATACAGTAGGCTATAACCAATTAGAAAACAAAAAAATTTCTAATATGTCAAATAATTTTCTTTAACTTGATGAGGTAGATCCTTAAAAACATAACTAACTAATTTCATTGGAGTATTTAACTTTAGGTGAAGGAACGGAAATTGTATAATGTTGTGAATATATCGTAAAATATTTAATGTCAACGAATGTAACCATTCCAACAAGTAAAAATCCGAATGATAACAGTTGAGAAATAATTGATCATTCAATCGATTAAGATCGAGATGCATAACGCATCCTATAATTGGTGTAATTGAAATTCTGAAGTGGAGAAGAGAATTACAAACGCTTGCAGGAAAATCCTGTGGTAGACCCAAGAATGCATATTCTAGGTATAATCTATATATAGGTCATTTAATTGCCGAGAAGCACAGAAGTTTATTGCATAATCAATTTTTTGACTTCATACCCGACTATTAAAGCAAACTATTGTTAAAATAGAAATTATTTCTACAAGAGAATTTATATGTTTTAAAATTCATTTTATACTTGTAATTTTAAATTCTTTTAATTTATTTTACGACTCAGAGGAGTATACAAGTATAGAAATCCCTGGGATGGGCCCTGTGTTCCTTGCAGTGAAAAGACTGTGTGCAGGTAAGACAATAGTTAGAGCATTATCTTCGAAACAACCTCATTGCGGATAACACCTTAGGGATAACTGCATATGTTTACGAAGTGGTTGGCGATTAATTTCAAGAATATTTACAAATTGTATATACATTTTGAAAATATCATGTATGTTTATTAAAATAATCAGCTAAAATATGACCGAAAAGTTCTGAACGTTCAAATGAACTTATTTTTGTATTGATTGTACACACAAAAAAAAAAGTCTCGTAAAACTAATTACAATTATGGTTAAATATGTCCTTATTATTTTTTCTAGTTAAAGTAACGAGAATTCTGCTTGATTTAACCAGCATTCTAGTTGTTTTACCTACAAATTCTGATTAAAATAACCAGAGTTCTCAAGGTTATTTTAAACAGAAAAAATAGTAAGGGCATATTTAACCAGCCGTTTTTTTGAGTGTATTTTAAACTGGAAACAGTTTTAAAATATTGATTTATTTGCATTGAAAATAATTTTATATGAATGAAACATTCAACGATCTATTGTTATTTTTAGTTAAGACATTATTTATAGATAAAATAGAATTAGGCAAAAATATTTCGTTGATTTGAACGTTCAAAAATTTTGGTAAATGATAAAATAAACTTGATATAACTTCCAATTTACAAGATTAAAGGAAACAAAAACTGTCTTTTTATAGTATTATTGCTGAATCATATTTGTATGTGTGTTTTTTCAAATAAGGTAAGAAGGATCTTGCATCGAGGACATCAGGCATCTCTCAATTCGTCCCTATCGCAACAGTGCACTGCAGTTCGATTGCCGAAAGAGGTTAAGTAGTGCAGTCGATCGGGTGGTCGGCCAAAAGAAGAAAAAGGGAAATAAAGAAAGATAAGAGATAGGCAGACAGATAGGCAGGCAGGCATTGGCTGAAAGAAAGGCTGGCAGGATGGACGGAAGGAAAGAAAGAAAGAAAGAAAGAAAGGAAGAAAGAAAGAATGAAAGAAAGAAAGAAAGAAAGGAAGAAAGAAAGAATGAAATAAAGAAAGAGGGACAGGATAGGAACGGTCTCGCAAGCAGGCGAGCAGGCAAACAGGCCGTTGTCGGAGGCGGGCCGACCGGTCGTCCCGTAACACCGCGCACGGTGCGGCGGGATTCGATCGCGCCGACGCGAAAACCCCCTCCCCGCTTCTACGTCCCCCGCCCCGCGCCAAGAGCGCAGTGTCGCGTCGAACCTCTCGCAGAGCGCGTCGCACGTACCGGCCGCCGCCCGTCATCAGTAGTCGCCGTACAACGCGCAGCCACGTAACCTCTCACCTTCCTTAGTTTTTAGTAGTCAGTAGTAGGGGAGCTCGAGATATTCGGCTCGTTGTCCACGCCGCCGTCAATCTCAACGTTGTCATTGTCATCGTCATCGTCAAATTCCTTAACGTTGTCTTCGTCGTTGTCTCTGTCGTGAGTCTCGATTCGTCGCAGCTTCGAGCACTCGGTTGTGCTTCGAAAGCCGTGTTCTAGACTCGCTTGTGCCGCAGCACTGCGAGTTTCCGAGCCGTCGCACCCCGTCTTGGCCCGGCGAACAGAAACAGAGCAACTAACAACGATAGTGAAGAGCGAGAGTCGACGTGCTAGCAGCGCGAAAACCACTGTCCGGAACTTACTCTCTTTTGTTTCATCGCGACACGACATCTAGACGATAGGGACCGGAAAAACCCCTTAACCAAGTCGCGTTAGGCACCAGTCAAGAAATCAGTGTCCCGGAGTCGCGCACCCAGTGCTAAGATGGAACCCCAAACACAGGAGATCGTCGCCAGCGGGTCACCTGCCGAAGTCCCCAACGACCCAGGGTACGACATGGCTCACAATCACTCATCAGTGAGAGGCTAAACCACCCGGTTTAGTCTCTGGATACCGCAATGTTACCCTCTTTCCACGACCACCATTGCCAACAACATGCACCACCCGTAAAGAGTGTACAACGAAGAAATTGTGCCATGCTGTGTTTTTATCTTCATGATTCTCTTATGCTCAAGTTCTTATCTAAGTTTCGATTTCTTGTTAACCGGTGCTTTCAGCTGATGCTTCTTATGTTTACCTCGATCTCTCCTCCAGCGGGACCACTTTCAGCGCGTCTGCCACCCTCAAATTTTCCCGCCGCCTTTATCACGTGACTGACCTCGAGCCTCTGATCGAAGATACTCAAGTGAAAAAAAGCACGCGATACAATTCGGAAAATGCGAGAGCAAGGAAGTAGGGTAGCAGGAGATAGAACGGGATCCAAACGGGTTTGCCGTCACGTGGTCGATAACTCCGCGTCAGTTACGAACCACGTGGGAGAAGAACCTGACCTCACCCTACGCTCTAGAAAAATTGTTCCTCCTTAATCACTCGCCTTCCATTTATGAATGAGAAACCTCAATTAGATGATTACAATTTCAAAATTGAGCAGGAAAAACTTTCAATGAGTATAGAAGACAATGCACATGATCTCGAAATCAATGTTGATCCTCAAAAAAATACTTCTTTGCGCATATTTAATAGATTTAATCAATTCCGAAACAACATATGACTAGATATCTTAGCGCAAAAAAACTCTATGCTTGTGACAACTACAGAAATAGTAAAATATGGTACAACTAGTAAATTATCATGGTTGTCACCACGTAATGGTTGTGGTTGTGGCAGCCACAAATTGCAGTTGCAACATATTTTACTATTTCTGTGGTTGTCACAACCATAGTAGTTTTGTTTATGTGTTACAATGCTGATTAGATATAATCTAATTATTCGGAATCTTGGAGTCTAAAGGGCTTTTCAGGTATCTCTTCAGTATACATATACATAATATACATACTTCATTTACATAATACACCACTTCATTAACCAAATCGAAAATTAGGTACCCTTGGGTTATGAGAACCAGTACCATAATGCAATAAGATATACAACAATCCTTGTTCGAAAATTAGAGCTACACGAAATTTTTGATAAGAAACAAAAATTATCATTTTTTAACATAGAAATTCGCATGTATCAGCTTCAGTGATATAGAAGTACTCTAATCAATTCTGTCACTACTGATAACACGATGCACTGAATTTTTCCTGCTTTATCATTCAAAGCAAACATAGTTTATAGCCAATTGAAAGCGCACTTTCTTGAATAGTCCAATCCCCTTATCAAAAGTTTAATGATTCGTAATTCTCAATATTTTTCTTCACACATACACGAAAGGGGGAAGTTTGACGAGTTTATCTTTGCGAAGGATCAGATGCTGGTTGAAAAGATGTTGGTTGCAAAATCGATGTTGTACCACGTGACTCTCCATTAAACGGGAATGTTATCGCAAAGTTATCTCTCTGATCACGTACGTGTGGTTATAATAACGCAAAGCGGAAACTTAACAGTAACACGATTAAACCCAACGACATATTCTAAAACCGAATGGGTTCACTTCGATAAGCGTTTAGTGTTCGAATTTCCATTTATCATTCGATAAGAGTATCGAGGAATTTTTAGAGATAAATAAATATTTCCGGGGATTCCAGGAACTTATTTGTTGATAACGCAATGGAGATTTTGAATCGTTTGATCGGCAGACGTAATATCAGGCCCGAGGCTTGAAAAACGCGGTATTGTTGCTCGAGGTCGAATGCACAAATACTCTCGAATGAGAAAAAGGGCAAAATAGCTTCTGGAACCAAGTCACCGAAGTTTTAAAGTGGTTCGTTATCGATGAACTCGAGTGGCAGACCCGTATCGAATGCTCGTCCCGCTTGAAATCGAGCGATTGGGGATTAGTAAGATTGCTTCATGATCGATTTTAATTTTAAGTGAGTCCTGACAACTAGGAAAATGGAAAATTTCGTTGTTGGATCAAGAAAAAGAGAAAGGGAGAAAGCAGCTGGAGTTAAATTAATCGGGAAGTTTCAATCATCAATGTTGATGCATTTCAGTTTCGGTGATCTTCTGTTTTCATCATTACACGTGCCATAATAACCGGTTTTGTTTTGTTCGGGAGTTCAGTTGTTGGTTGATGTGTGGTGACACCTGTCGTTGAGGAAGGGAGACTGCCCAGGGGGTCGTGAAACCGGAAGTTACCCTCTGCCGGCAGCTCTCCACTTCCTCCGCTTGTTTCACTTCTTCTATCATCCAATCGACGGCAGGCTGATGGATTCATCTTTCTTTTCTAGGAAAATGTTCATCGGTGGATTATCTTGGCAGACTAGTCCAGGTAAAAACACCTTAAAGTAACTATTAATGTTAAGATCAAGTCACCAATCAGCATGTTTATGATACAAATGCTTGATTTTACTTTTGATTGTAAAATCAGAAGAGAAAAAAAACACAGTACATCCCAAAAATACTCTCAGCACAACATTTTTTTCAAGCGCTGCAGGTTGTTAATAACTACATCAAAAGTTGTCAATGTGATTTCAACTTTCAACGTAGCAGTCAATGCCATTATCATTTAAATAAAGGAAGTTGGCTGAGATAAATTTTAAATTAAGAGACTATGCTTTCCATATTCACTCAATCAGCGACACCCGAGAAGATGAGCCAATTTATGTAATTTTCCAGTTACAGGACAACAATAACAACAATATATGTCCTGAAGCACACGTTGTCTAATCGGATTGACTGTCCTGCATGTCGAGGAATATCCATTCATCCACAAACTAATCCTAATCCTCTGGTCACTTTAGTTTATAGGTTTTCGTAGAACGGGTCGAAAGTCTTCAAATTTAGGGCGAAACGGGGATTAGTGGAATAATAAAACTTTTATTTCCAAAGGGTTTTTTTAAAAAGAAGTGTTAATCAAGAACTAAATCAAAGATTTTGAAAAATAATATATATATTTATGCAAATAAAATTCGGTCTCTTGATCTATTGGACGTCTTTATAATTCTCAGCACGTCTGTGGCCATCGAGGCCACCCCCATGGGTGGCTCCGGAGATACTTTAGAGGAGGATGCAGTAAGGTAAAATTTTGGATTATTCGTGACGCGTGCGGAAGACGTGAAAGTGAACTGATATTGATTTTCGCGTGAGAATATCATGGGATCATATCAGGAAGAAAGGATCCCGAGCGATGGCTTTCTTTGAGTTCATTGGGCACATGATCGCTACGTCAACTCATCACGCCTACGTAAGAATACGTCTTGATTCCTGCCCTCTCCAACAAAATGTGGATTCTTGAACGCTAATGAAAGTGGTAGTCCAAGTTTACGTATGTGTAATTGTACACCCGAGTCTATATTCAGAGTCTTTGCGTTGATAGAACTTATACGCGATATCTTCTGCAGAATCCATGGAATCTCACTCAACTTTTGATGCACACTTTGCAGGCTCCTATATTATGGACCAATTTGCTAATTTCTGATTTGATAGTAATTGTCTTGATTACATTGATTATGCTCACAATTATTTTGATTGTTTACAATCTCGCGGAGATTGTTATCCATTTGTACTAGGTCAGAGTTCTCTTTCAATTAATCCACTTTAAGTTAGAGAAAGAGAGATTACTCATTGAAATAGTCTGATTAGAAGCGACATTAGGCAGTGCTACTAACATTCGTCCTAATGGAATCTTCCTCCCCCACCCCTCTCTCTCTCTCTCTGACACTAAGGACTATGCGAATTGATTAATGTCTTTGATGTAAATGCAATTTGTATACTATGAGTACGCGGTTGTAAGTTTCATTCAATTTTCTGATTGAACATGACGTCAATAAAATCCATGATTGAAGTACAACGAAAAATCTACTTTATTCCGCATGCTAACTCACTGAGTGTGGGTGGATCCCGTTATGAGCTTAGTTACTGCAGTTTTACTCTTCATTAGGTGAATTATCCACCAGTTCAAAAAATCATACTTTAAAGTTCAAATCTGAAACTAATTATTTATTTGTTATTATGTGTTCTACATTTTTGTGATTAACACAAAATGGGAATTTTAGTGAGATGGGGAGAATAGAAGCGTCTCTTGTAATAAAGAATAAGAGTGATGAAGTCGGCGTGGGCTCATTAGCGTTATTTGCTGATGTTACATAAGCCATTCTCTCTCTCCTAGTCTTGTTTCTTTCTGTCCCGCAGCAAGCAAGCAAGCAAGCAGAAAGCAAGCAGCAAGTTGAGCGAAACGATTATGGAAAATGAGCGATGCTAGCGATATTTCCCCTTTTCGATTTGCTTATTTATAGGTGATGCGTGTATAAGAAAACATAGGTCAGTCGTTTGCCATCCGCAAGCACTGCTTAATAGTAGAATGTTAATGTTCAAAATCGATCGACTTATTGCAAATAATGGAAATATCGGAAAGTACCTAGCCACAATTTTCTCATTGATGAAGATTTAACGAGGTCGTGTCTCTACTCTGCGTCATGCTCTATAGCCGCTAGTTCTCATCTACAATCAGGTTGTAGCTCTATTCTATATTTTTCTCGATTTACACATTCATTGATTTACTTCTTTCATTCCTTACTCGCTCATTGATTCGTTTATTACACGGTGCCTTAGTTTTATACATATCCATGTTTTTCTTCATGCGATTGTTACAACATTTTTGCAATGTTTTCCATGGCTTTGTGCAACAGAGAGCATTATTTAAATGTAAACGAATGTAAATGATGAGGCGAGGACAGGTTCTCGTTATAGTAGGCGATCGATAATCTTTGATTATTATGGTAAGTCGCTGTTTTTATGGTAAATTATGCCGTACCGTATGCTGAGTGAGAAGCGCAGGGATATCACGACACGATAACTCGTCACGCAAATCATAGTCAGTTTTTTGTGAAAGCTTCGAAATTTATCGTCTTTGCGATTTATTTAAGAGCAGTTCGGCAACCTATTTACTTTGAAATATAACGAGATAGTAAATACTTTAATATTTTCATATCGAAACCACGCAGTTTTAGAATATAAGTGTACTTTTATATTATGTATTTTTGTAACATATAATTTAAATTGAGAAAATTAGGAGTGAAGTTATAATAATAGGCCGTTCGAAATTGATGTTACGTTTGTCATGCAACTTTGAGTTACTCTCTAAATCTAAATTAGAAGAAAACTACCAAGTGATATTAGTTTTCTACTAATTCAAATAGCGCCGATTTGTTTACTGTTAATTAGTAAAAATCTATTAATTCAGTATGTAAGAATAACCTACTAAA
>JAUESI010000036.1:8282231-8308199 GCA_032275145.1 Synergus laeviventris
CTACTAAAGGAGTTGGGAAATGTATTCCTGGTTACTATTTGAACCGGTAATTTAAAATGAATTTTAATACAGCGCGATTGATACAATGAATATAATTTTATTTAAATCCAATAGTGAAATGTGATAAAATTACTGATTTCCAACGCTACTAATTACATTAGTAAAATGTCTACTAATACGGATTTAGAGAGTGAGCTGTCTAGTAGGTTAAGTTTCGACCTATTTATAAGCAACCTAGCTTTGTCTCAAAATGAATGAAATGCTAAAAGTAGCTAATTAGATTGAAATTTTTAACTTCCGAAATGAAAGTTCAGCATATTTTATGTTGGCGCGCTAGCAAATAAGAGGGAAAAGTGTGATTGTAATTGTGCACTCCCTAGTCCACATTTACTGGCACATACCACTCTCGGTTTAATATAAAAGATAAACGAACCTCAAATGCCAAAGGGAGTACAGTTAGTTGCAGAGGCTCTGACGTTTTTTTGAGTTAGTCGTCGCGTAGTCTGATGCAATCGAGCGCAACTGACTCCTCCTTGACTACCGCTATTTTTAAACGTAATTGCACTCGGCCATTTTAATGGGATGCAGGCCGATAGACAGAAGAGTGCGAGAGAGACTAGAAAGGAACAACAGAGAGAGGAGAATAAGCGTCAGAAAAAAAAAGTGAATTTATGCAGAATTTTTCCTTCATTAATTCGATTACTCGCCATTTCGGCGATGCAGGAGAAGAATTCTGACTAGGAGAAAGTAAATATCATTTTTTCAAGGGCCTATGGTATTTTAGCATGTTAGCAATTTAGTTTCGTCAATAACTTTAATTTTGCAATAATAAATATTTTTCACTAAAACTAGGCCAATTACCTTCGTCAGTACGAAACGTAGGAGAATGGCCTAGTTTAAGCAAAAAATATTTATTATTGCAAAATTAAAGTTGGTGGAACTAAATTTCCTCTTATGGTAATTACCACATGCCCTTATAAAGAAAATGTAGATTTTCTCGAGTATATGCTTCTTATTGCTCAGTGTTGATTATCTTCGATATCTCGATGAATAAATGGCGTATCATACTCGATTTGAATAATCCAGGGTTAGAATCATTGAGAGCAGAAAAGTCGACAGTGATAGCCCTTTGGGTCAGTTGGCTCTGATATTCCGCACTTGTTCCTCTAGCACGCTTCTCTCATTCCTCTTAAAGCCACGAGGGGACTTTTAATTACGCAAGTAGGTCGAAAGGGGTGCCTAATTTATTTGCGACATAGGTGGTTGCTGCACGCTAACAACGTCTTTATTAGTTGTGCGATATTTGTTAAAAGCAGGGTCAACGACACTCGCAACTCTGTAATTATTTCAGTTTCAATACTTTTAGTAGAAACGAATGATCTACATCATGTCTTTTAGTACATGGGATTTGATGGGATTTAGCGTTACCTTAGATTAGTCATTCTTAGACAAGCCCCGCTTTGTCCGATCGATGTTTGTAATTCTTGCGTAATAGTCTCGCTTCTCTTCTTATCTGTTATCATACAGATGTTACTATATGCATCTTTTTCTTGCTCTTACTCGTCATGTATACATACAAGATAAATCAAGCAGAATACTGTAGTTACAGGGGGGGGGGGGAGAGACAGGCACGATATCGCTATCGAAAAAAGAAACTCTTTTACTTTCGGTGACGTAATGCACGCATAAATGCAAAATATTTGTACAAAATACGCGAAATTTCAACCTTTGACTATACTTATGTTTAAAAATATTTGATATTAAGGGTTTTATTCCTGCCTTAAAAACATAGCCACTAAGGGTAAAGTATGCAGTTGTCAACACCTTTAAGATCCTATAGCTTAGAATTATTATTTGGCTTACTGAGAAGAGAAAAGACCTCTACTTTGTTTTACTGCAGTGTTTAAACGAACTGTAAAACAGTTTTGGCATTCATAAAGCTAAGGTTTAAGCTGGTAAATGATGCTGACCTAAACAGATTTTTCCATTGCAGCAATTTAACAAAATTGCTAATAAATTAGGAGGCTTCTTAAGTAAATGATTTATACGTCTACTTCAGTATTCTCGATTGTGGTTGTGAATATAATATGCGGTGACTAAAGAATAGTACTTAATTTTCATACGATTCCCATACATGTTTGAAACACAAATTTGATATATTTAACCTACAATATTATTGAATAAATTAGATCATTATATCGAATAAGAGTTTTTCCATTATTAAAGAATATAACCAAGACGAAAGTGTTTAGAATTTGATATTTCGATTGGTTAAATGTGATTTTTATGTATGATAAGAGAAGAGCATCGTAGAAATTCTGATAAGTATGAAGAAATAACTTGGGTTTTAAGATTCATGTAAACGTTTAAAAATATCATCCATATTGGAGATTCAGAGCAGTTTCTGTGAAAGTAATTCATCTGGATAGTGGTTATGTCACATCGCAGATAAATTCTGAAAGTTGTGGACAATCGAGGGCATGTTAAACGCAGCGTGGAGAGCACGCATAAGAATATTGATATTCGTGTGAATGGAACTTAAGATAGTGAAACTAGAGCGGTTTGCCTGACCTATGTCACGGAACGATAACGGCTGCTCTCTCGATATAGAACGATACTCTGGAGCTCATTCACAACGAATCTTGACGTCACAATTTACTACTATTATTTTCAACATCCATTTTTCTTCCCTTGAGTTCGATTATCTTTTTTCTTTGGTGCGCGATTTCTTCACATTATCGTCATTCGAATGAGTTAAGAGAAAGAGGATACCGGTGAATGTAGTTTTTCATTTTTATTTTGACTACCTCCTAGATCGTTCTCACCAGATGTCCACGCTCTCGCAATGTGCACAGTGCACACGTGTTGGGC
The DNA here is from genome assembly GCA_032275145.1 of Synergus laeviventris. NCBI lineage: Eukaryota > Metazoa > Arthropoda > Insecta > Hymenoptera > Cynipidae > Synergus > Synergus laeviventris. The sequence goes on from JAUESI010000036.1 coordinate 8,285,103, forward strand.
GGCATGCGTCGCTTTCCGGAGAGAAAAGTGAGACCAAAGACCGTAAAGAGGGAAGGAGTTGGGATCTCGTTTAATGTTAATGCAAGCATAAATGTTTATGCAACGTTTGTCGCTCGATAGCGTCCGCTATCGGTAGTCTTTGAACCGGAGTAACTCGTGCCGGATACCGCTTTGCATTCAGTGATCACTTTCAGGTCAGTGATCTGGCCAAATTTTCATGTGGAATTCACTATGATACTGCAACTCGTTTCTTATGTTTTTTTTTTATTTGCCTCATTGATCAAAAATCTCTCTACCCCTGCAGAGGTAAAGCAACTTTTTATCCAGCTTCTACAATAATCGAACTCCCGCTATTCCCCACCGTAATTCGGAAAGTGATTTGTTTGTATAATTCTTGAATAATGGTATAAAAAGAAACGTTTAAATATGTTTAAATATTCTGAGATTGTTTAATATTTATATTTACTCCTTCAGCAACCCTGAAACATTTAATTTCTGATTTTTTTAATGCCAATGTAATTTATACGACAATAAATTGACTTCTTGATCATATATAAAGGAAACTGCAACATATTATAAGGGTTAAAACAGCTTTCCATTGGTCATGAGAATCAACTAAAACATAATACCTACATGATCAGCTCTGAATTAAATTATGCAACTGTGAAATAACATACTATTAGATGTAATTATGAAATTAATACCTTCACTCCATGAATATATGTACAGTGCGCTATTGTAACAATATTCACTTCAATAATCCTACTTTGTGTAAACTCTGTTCGCAATCCCAACTCAATTTTGAAGTTTTTTGTAATGACAATGAGTCTATTTTTGCTGTTATCGCTCTCCCTTTTTCTCTCTTTCATGTTATTTATCCTCGGGGCTGGTTCACTGAGGCTCGACGTCAAGCTTTTGTAACACATACGTTGATACGCAAAACTTTTGTCGCGTCGCCACGCAGTTGTTTACGGAAGTGACGCAAATCGACCTTTTGCGAGGGTGGTTCGGGTGAGCAACACTTATCCTGAGCCACCCCTTGCTGAGAATGAAACTTGTATTGTCCCTTCTCTGTTTGGAGGGTCAAAGTCTGCTGGTATTTCATTGTCGTTCGTGCACGCCTATAAAAGTATATGCTGTTAACCTAACTTTCCCTAATCGATTTTCCGAACGAGTTACAGCCGCTATGAGGAACAGGTTTCGTAAACTTTATGCCCTATGGCCTTTGGACATCAGACTGGTAGTTTAACTTCTACATGTCCCAATAATTCCAATTGCCAAACGGCATTGGTTCACGATTATTCGCTACAAAGAGAGTTTCATTGTTATGTTGGTAAATGAGAGTTTCGTTTGAGTTTTGTTTGAGTTTCTTGTCCCCATGTTCCCATGTGTCTCAAAAAACACTTAACTCAAGCGAAAAACCCCCCCCTCTCTCGATCTTTCTCTCCCGAAACATTTGCGTCGTTTCCAGTAATCGTCTTCTTAAAAAAAAATATGAATTTTCCTGCACATGCTGACAAATTTTTAGTAAAAGGACATTCTTTTATATTAATACGGAGCGAGTCCGTCGTTTCTTGCAGGTACCTACTTTACTTCATATTTCCAGTTAAGGCATGCCAGTCTATTGAGTTGTTAATTTTAAAATGAAGGTAGAAAGTAACTGTATATATTGTGTACAGTATTAATGTTTTACTTTACTGCGCGTCTTTAAGGGACTTTTTTACCGGAAAATAACGACGAAGCAACTTAGTTCAGATATATCGGATTCTCGCATTATAGAATGGAATTCCAAGTGCCCCGTTACAATGTTCGAGAATTTCCAACATTGTGCTGCTCCCGATATTCTCGGTCGTTTTTTTGCGCCAATTTTTTCACCCTTCCCCCTCAGCTTCTTTTATTAGTCTCTTACGTACGTTTCCGACCCTCGCATGCACATTCATCTTTACGGCCTGGGTGTAACTCAACCTTTTCTCATCATCTAGTCAGCGCGAAAAGCTATCACCTTACACGTTACTGCTTGCATTAGAGTCTTTCTTTGCCATGCCGCCAACGAGATGACGAGATGTTGAAAATCATTTCGTCGTTTTACAGAAGAGATGGTTACTTTTCGAAAGTAGTCAGTAGCCTTGGGAAATGTTATGCCCCATTTTATCGGTAGCAAAATATTTTATAAATGAAGGTAGCAATTCTTGCTTTGCTGTGAAGCTAAAGTGTCTATAAATCAGAGTCCCTTATACCTTGACAGCTTACCTTGCTCATCGATAGTGCGCGGTTGGCTTCGATGTAGCGATCAATCTCCGCTATAATTACCGAACGAAAGCGGCGTCAATGCTCGTTCAGTGGACATCAGTTCAAAATATACCACATGAAATTAACTCATATTAACGCGATGTGTAGATCCCAACTATTTCTGTTAATAGGATGGTCGAAGGGTTTCAATTTATGACACTATCAAATAGTGTTAACTATGAGATCTGTAAATAAGTGTATTAGACTAAACCCAATATCCAGTACAACCAGGATAAGCAACATATTCCTGTGCAGAACTTTCCCTATTTATTCCTATTTAAAATAAAAATAAAAATATTTTAATATAATTATGGAGCAACGACATAGTATGGTAATATCTCATTCATACTAATTATACATTGTATTTCCGCTTTAAAATAATGCAATAAAACCGAGATTATTATGTTAATAATGAAATAGAGGTCACGGACAAGCTTTTTCATGTCCAAAGAAAGAACCCGTCAACATATACTCTCCGACTATTGCTAGACACTTAAATTCAAAACTGTCGATAAATTGTACAAAATAAGGAAAAGATCGAATAAATATTTTAGAGTTATGAATTTTTTTTTGTATTTCAGAAATTACTGTATTATTATTATTAAGCTACATATAATATATATTATGCATGATTGCATTTTCTTCATAATTTTTTCCAATTATTGATTTCATTAATTAGAAAATTACTCATTTTTATAAATAAAATATAGTAGCATTAGAGTAGTGATTAGAGGATTGAGTTTAAATCAGCTTTTTGTGCGCGTTTTGCCTTCGAGTTTTGGTCGCATTAATATCGAAGAAATCAAATTTCATTCGGACCCAGGACTCTACTCGTATTACAACCCCATCAAAATTACGGCACGGTGTGTACCGGGTTAGTGAGTGTACTTCTTAACAGACTCACTACGCTCGTTCTATTACCTTTCCAACCTTTTCAACCTTTCCAGCGAGTTCACACGAGTCAATGCTACATTTATGCTGTACAAGCCTATAGACTGCGGGAATCTCGTTGGGTTTATTACACGATCGAGAATAAAAGATGAGAATCTTCGTGAGATCACTGGCGTGTAATGTTTCTTCAACTCTTCCATGAAGGTTAGCTGAAAACTTCCGCAACCTGGGTGGTTTGACTTTTCTTTTTTTTATTACTTGAAGATTTCATATCTACCTATTCCAAGAACTGGATGGATATTCTAGATTTTAGGGCAAGAATTTTGAAAAGAATCCAATAAAGATTACAATGGAGTAAAAGAAGTCAAGAATGACTTATGCCTATCCTGTTTGCCAACAGTTTTGCGTTTAAGTTATATAAACCTACGATAACGAGTGTCGTGTTTATTGTGCATTTATCGCGATAACAACTGATTGTTAGGTAGATACATATCCACACCTCCGCACATTGGATAGTGTGGACAGACGTGTCTTGGAATGCAAGCACCAGAGGAAACTCTCGATGACCGTATCAACAGCATCTGCTCGATAGGAAAGATAATGATAGTCTCCGAGAAATCTCTTTTAAAGACTTTCCTCATCTATTGTGGTTTTCAGATAATAATAAAATTAAATTCGACACTGCACCTTGCAAACCAACAGCATTTTTATCAGTCTCTGATTTACCGCTCGTTAAATATTCGATTGCTTATTATAAATTTATTGATGTACTTAATCGAGAGATCGATTTGCAACATTAGACTGGAGAAAATTATTTAAATGTATAAAGTCGTCAAATTCAGGTCAAATGTGGAATTATAAATTTGATTCAATTTGAATTATTTAAACGCATTTTATTCCCCGGAATTAAAAGTCTATAGCTTACAAAAGAGAGATGGAATACCATCAATCTTGTACTTTTTCCTAAATAAGCTATGTGGATGGGAGAGACTTCAAATTTATAGCTTGTAGAAGTGGCAATTTTCCAAGCAACAAAGCAGTTTTCAGTTTTATTTATTGTCTCGTATTTCAAATCATAATTGATATTGTAGAGGATAAATTGAAGATTAGTTAACATAGTGGGTGGTCTATATAATGTACACAACATGAAAAACTGTGAGACATGTTTCACTGGTTGAATTCTTTTGAATTACAAGAAATTAAACTCGTCGATTTCTACCAGGAAGTATGACAGTTGATGAAATGTTAATTTTTAATAATAATTAATTTTAGAATTGTTACAGCTCTGCACACATACATTTTAAAAAATTATGAAAACATAGATTGAAATCGTATATTGTAGATATAATTGTGTAATTACAATGGTATATAATTAACTTTTTAACTTAAACCCTTAAGCCAAATGTCATTCACTTATAGACATAATAAAGAGTTAAAAAATCAACGCGACTATAATGTTTTTAAATTCCAAAATATTACTATAAATATCTTGCAGTTTTAACTGTACCGGAAGTAGAAGGATATGCAAAAGAAGAAGAAGTGATTATGGAAGCAAAAAGATGAACGATTTCTGCCGAGGGTCTGCCGAGCCTGGAGAGTGAGAGTGAAAGTAAGTGTGAGTGAGAAAGAGAGTTTAAGGGAAATAATATCGAGGGCCTTGGAGACTGGGAAGTCGCCTTGCAGAAGGAAAGTGGTAAGAAGACAATGAAGGAGCTGTTAGCTGTGGAGACTAGGAATCGAAGAACTGAGCAACCTATAAAAAGAGGAAAAAGAAGCGAAAAGCTTATCCCGGCTGCAGAAACCGAAGAGTGGAATGAGGAAGTTTTGTTTTCGTATGCCAGTCACGAACCTCCAGCTAATCTCAGATTCACTAAATACGCTGTTCTACGCCTCTCCTCCTAAATTTACTGATTCCCCTTGCTAAGGAAATGTAACTGCAAGTCATTTTCATATCCTTTAGAACCTTTTAAGAGGAATACTAATTTCATTTTTAAAATTGGAAAGAGATCTTATAGCTTCTTCAAATGATCTTATAATTTATATCGACCTCTGCCATTTTTAACTTATTTTGTGAATAATCAATTAACTAGAAACTTCTCCGAGCAAGTAAGAATATTTGCGAGATTAATTCCGAAATAAGTAACTCTGAAATTTAATTATGAGTTTTCCCCTTTACTTACTAATTTTGCTCATCGTTTTTATATTTCTAGGAAAAAGCTACAGTTGATTTCAATGCTAAAAGATGAATCAAATTGCCACTTGTTGAGTAATCTATTTAGTCTTTAAAAAGAGATTTTAGGAAAACAGATGACAAGAGAGATGAAAAAGAGTAAAATATATCCATTTTGCAAAGTTATTTTATTTGCTTAACTTGTAGTTTACATATCGATTCAGATACAACTAATATTTATCGTGTTTGACAATATATTTTTCAAAATAGAGTGAAAATCCTGGGTTGATATTTTTATCCAAACGAGTGGGATTACAAGCGCAGATACCTACACAAATTATATATGTATATATATATGTATGTTTGCTCACGCACATTTGCCTTAACATCAGGCATGGAAGTTCCGAAATAACTCGCACTTTATTTTTAGTTGCCAGCAAGTAAATTTGTTCGTACCAATATTTTGCACTTAGTATGAGAAAAGTATCCGCAAAAAGTCAAGAGTTGAAAATTTGTACCTAAAATAAGCCAAAGATTCGTTTCGTGAAAGTTTCAGAATAACTGGACTTCCTTCTACTTGTAATGTATCTTGATTTTAATTATGAAAACAAACTGGATTTTTTATTCAGCCACAGTGCAAAATGATGATTCACATCTGGCGCTTCATACTCAGGAAATATTTATTTTCCTTTGGCTGCGAAATCTTCAAAATATAGACGAGCGCGTGTGAATTTCGGATTATAGACGGAGAAAGAAAATACGGAATAGGAGTGGTCGACACGATTGTCCTGTAACAAGAATTTTTTTTCTAATAATTTCTGCACTTTCACATTCTCAGTTTCGTTTAACACACATAATTAGGAAACTAGCTAGTGGAATTGGTCGAACTAGACCAAATCTCATTTAGTGCAAGGCAGTGTGAAATTCAAATTCTGTGAGACGGTTTTATAATTTATAGCCTTTGGAAACGGCTTTTGAATACCTTCGTGAAGAGGCTTGGAGTCGTAAAATATATGTGACTGTGAAGCGATTTGCTTTTACAGTTATTATGCAACATAGTGTGCACTACTATAAAACGGGAATTATTATCTTTGACATTATAATGCAATAAATCCGCTAAGAAATACAGTAATAGATTATCTCGTGAGCAGATGGTGCGAAAATTACGCACATATCACTCAATGATTTTTATTTTGGATGAACTAGTTCAGTGGGAATTTTGTCGTCATTTTGAGTTTTAATTATTTATACTTTCACGTTTATTAGTGCAAATGCTGACACCCGCATTCGCACTGTCGCCGTAAAATTTTCATATAACAGTTCATGATCACCACCCAAGAATCACGGTTCGTAGTCAATAGTATATTATACGTTGTTTCTAGGATAACATACATGTTGCAGATATATGGCACAACACATAATCCACTCGTCAAACGCATTAGTGCAGTATGCATGTTCTGCATGTATATTGTAAACGTGAGCACACGAGTTAGGATAGATGCGCGAATATATCTTTTATACGTACGTGTTTATGTGATCTCACCATGATTATGTATACTTAAGTCTCTTGTATATGCATCCATTTATGAGTTACACCTGTGAATGTATAAATATTGAAACATGTATGTGCATATCTTCACGCACATGTTTTTGTATGTTTGCATGAGTATTTATGTATACATGATTCGCTATAGATGTACGCTCGTACATGTAATATACATGCAATATATACATATGCAAATGTCTGTATGTAGTGTGTGCTGCGCAGAGTAACAGTACAACACGTCGGTCTTCTATGGAGACAAATTTGTGTGAGTTTCGGGATAGGGATCGCAGGGAGTACGATGGCAATGCCAGCCCAGGGGTTTAGGCGCATGTGTAAGCGACGTGTTAATGACATTACGTAATACCGAGCAAGCCAATCAATATGGCAGACTGACTCTGTATTTCTACTTTTTGAAAATAAAAAGAAATACATAAATTTTCAACAATTGTCAGATATGAGTGACACTCAGTTTAAAACTAATTTTCTGAATCGTCAAATGCAAATGGTTCACTCGAACATGATATGTTTGTCTGTAAATATTAATTTAATTTCCCTTTTTGTATATACAAGAATTAAATATAATTTACTGTCGAGTTTAAAATATCGCGTATGAAAAATTTTAACATGCTTTTACCGATCAACGAGCCATGAAATTATTTAATTATTATTTAAAATGTTATGTTCTATAATTGAAAACATAAATAAATAATTACGGGATCCTGAGACTGAGGATTTAATTATTATTTAAAATGTTATTTTCTATAATTGAAAACATATAAATAAATAATTACGGAATTTTGAGACTGAAGATGAATTAATTTTATTAATCCCAAACTCAAGTTCCAAAAGAATCGCATTTTTTGTCGGAGAGAGAGATTTTTTCTGTGATTTTATTTGATGAGGCAAGGGAAGCAGGAAGTGGCGGCAGTTATATTGAGAGATGGCTACAATGTTTACAAGCAGTGCGTGATCGATCGTTGCGTGTCGCATGCCGGCTGAGTTGGATGCTTTCGCGCTGCATAATATGTACTGTCACGTGCCGCGACTACGCTTGAGCGCCCATCTCGACATTGAGAAAAGCAAACTGGCGCAACAATTTTCAAGAATTACGTTAACAATATCCGAACAGGATTTATTCCAATTTTAATTATAACCATATCCTGTTCCATGATTATCTGAGAAAGAAAAGTATGAGCAGTACATAAGCATCTGCATGAAATAAAGAATTCTTTTGAGGTTTTGCCTTAACCATTATATTATTGAATATCAAGAGACATCATTGAATAATTTTCGATAACAGTCTAGTCTCCATTTTTGAACTAGTAATGAATGTCTTGAAAATTTTGTCCGAATGGAAAAGTGCGAAGGAAAAGGATTATATTAGAGTCACTTAATAATAACCCCTTGGTAAACGAATTGCCCTAAATGAATATTCGTATACTTTTCGCAGCTTTCCTTTGCACTCACAAGTAAAGCTTTTACGTATTAGGGATTCCGTAACCTTATTGGAGGAAGTTTACTTGCGAAGGGAAGACGAGAGAGAAGTCTTATGCGGCGGCTCGGTATGTCGCGACAACGAGGGCGTAAATCAGATGAAACTGCACCGTGGAATTAAGGGATGCTACCATCCCCTCACGACTGCCAAATTAATGTAGCGCCTCCTCTAATTAGACGTTCTTAATGCAGCGTTTCGCATAGAAGGACTCAACATCTCGACCGCGATGTTCCCACTTATTTTGCTGAAGACCATAAATTACATTACACGAAACATCTAAGTCTCGACAGACGTCAAAATCAATGCTTTAAGTTTTAAAGAAGAAATGAGGAAATCCAATTTTGAATTTATAAATGAGCTTTCTGAATTTTTTGGCCAAATCAAAAGTGCACCCTCAACCGGCCGTTTTTAAATCTAGGGAAAACTTTTTGGGCTTAAAATAATGTTGGTAATTGACAGTAGAATGCCGGCCACATAAGAACCAGTTTCATATGATATGGCGAAGTTCAGACATTTTAAATATTCTGTCTAATACACATTTTTTAGCATATTCTTTACAGATTAGAGCGTGTACACTATGGGGTTGACATTAAGAGGAAGGATCTTTTTTCATTCATATGAATGGCAAATGGAGAACGGATCAAGACGATCGATACGTCTTGAAAAGTAATCTGATACCAGAGACGATGATATCTCACGATTTTCATCTCTAGTAGAAAGCGGAGGTGTCAATATACTCGTAAGAAAATCTCCGACCTCTTCACACACTCGACGACACTTCTATCGATGCGATACTGAGGTCTTGGGGTACGACATGGCGTAGTGTGTGGCATAATCTAGTATTGGGTGCGGTAGAAGGTGTGAGATGGGTCTCCTAGTGGCAATATCTCTCCGTGATAAACAAGAGAAGAAGGGTGCTGACTTCAGCCACGAATATTTGCTCTACTCTAACATTTTACTTTTACACGCCTTTTCCACTTCCCTTTTTCTTTTAGAATTGAAAAGATGCTGTTCAAACAAGGTAAAAATATTCACTTATAGAGACATTTTATTTACGTTTAACAGCTACTCAAAATTTTAGTGAATTTTCACAGATTCATATTGTGATGAGCAAAGAGTCACTGAGATTAATTTTAATTTTAATTCTGAGTCTGAGAGTATAAGAGTAAAAATTACAAATAAGGATTACTGTAAAATCAATCAAAGAAATACAAATTCGCTATTGATTAAGAAACTTTTTAATTCATTATTTTTGGAAGTCTTCTTCCATTCTTATTGGGAAGAAAATTAAAGACTGAAGGGTCCTCGAAACTTCATGAGGAATATCGATCGTGGGCGTAGGAAAATAAAACAGTTCGTAAGCGCCGAATCATGGGTCTACCGTTCCGGAAGAAATTAACGAGAACCATTATTTCTTGAACGATAAGAGCACAAAATATATTAATACGGACAACGACAGAAGAAATCAGGAATAATAAATATTAAAAAGTAATCCGCTCGCCAGGTCACACCTGTATAAAATTTTTCAGGATAATTGCGGTAAAAATAAAAAAAGCCTTAATGGCGTTATCGATGAAGAGTGTACGAACTATACTGTGGAGACATTTGTTCTCTCTGGTATATGAAATTATTAAAGCTTGTGTGTAATCTTTTAAAATCGATTTAAACTCCAATTCTTGAAATTGCATAAAATATGTAGTATGTTAAAACCATCCAAATTACGTCAACACTTTCAATACCTGATTTTCCATTTCAGTTTTGAGTTTATTAGAATCTTTAAATTTGAACGACTTTTAAAGAAGTTTTGTCGATGAAATTTTAATTCTACCCAACATCAATGCTAATGATGCATTTGAATAAAAACGTATACTTATAATTTTCTTGACCTCATACCTGCTGATAAAATCAGAATAATATCTGTGGGAAAAATGGATGATAAATAAAATGTAAACTTCTGGGTGTGTTTCCTTCGTGAGGAACGAATTAGATCATGTCAAAAAGTTAACGTTGCCATGTAGTATTCTCCTGTTGTCTTCAAGAAAGTTTCGAGCACAAGTTGTAGTACTCAAGTAAGTACAACGCATGTATGTACATGCTCAGCGGGTACGGGAGTACTTTATTAGCATACGGAGCTCGGTCGTCCAGGGTGGCGCCGATAAATTCCGAAGTTATGTCACCGAAGATATATCACCTGGCAATCGATTAGCATCGATAGCCTTGCCATTGGGGTCGGCATTGTTGGCAGGCCCGTGGCACTATCTTGCAATCCATTCCACCACCATCACGCTTCGGTTACCAACGGAAACTGCCATTGAGAGGAACCGATCGACACATTGATAAAAACCGTAAGTCTTTCACGACCTCGCGAAATCTGCCCGATATCTTAGAGGCGAGCACGCCTTACCATACTCCAGCCGCCATCTTGTTTGCTCAGATTACAAAGACCGCAGTCGTTAAGTCGCTGAATTTTAATCTTTCTTTAGTAATTAAAATAATTATTGAATATTTTATATTATACTTACAGGTTTGTCAGCAAAAACCCATGGATGTTTGACACTCAGAAAAAAGAAAAAAAAGAAGATTGCAGTTAATTAATGCATACCAGAAATAGTGTAATTTGATTAATGAAGGGTCTAAAGTTCTCATTCATTTTTGTAAATGCATAGCATTAAGAAACTGCGCGGATGCATAGAATTCCTGTGTGAAATTTAAATTTATGGATCGTTAAACCTTGACACATAGTGAGATATCAGAATCTTTATATACCAAGTCACGTTTTAAGTGGCACCGTATGGTGCCATCATCCTTTCAACGAGAAGATACCCCTCGTTTCACAATATGTTTTGCTAACAGATCAAAAGTAGATTACTTCCATATTATTTGGGGAAATAATTGCAAAATAATGTAGCGTCATTTGCAATTTATGCATAATATTTTCTTTCCTCACGTTTTTCTATGCCTTTAATACAGACAATGTAGTCTTCTATACTTGAGAGACAAAACTACGCGTAAGGTTTGCCGCTCGTAATGGGTTTGGGGAAAGGATAATTATCCCTAATCGGTATCCCAATAAATAAAAAAGGATCCTTGAGGACAACGACCTGTTCTTGTTTCTCTCTCCGTTCATCTAGATCTTAAAATTCTTGTCCTCTCTGACCTTTTGCCGCGTTCTTCGTTACTTTAGCTTTAAGAGGAAAGTAGAAATGTAGTTCCTAAGATTCTTAGAATCCTGCGTAAACTGATCTTACAACCCTCACAGACAGATACTCTACCCCAAGAATGCGGGGTAGGTCATGTATAGGTATCAAAGTTAAACACTCCACACAGTGCAACCTGTTACTTTGCCTTCAAAATCGGCAACAAATGGATTTCAGGGGAGGAAAATGTACGTATGTATTCTCCGTTAGCAGAAAACGCACACACGAGACTCGCGGGAACGGAAACTTCAGTTTCCGTGTGCATTGTGCCATTGTGCACGACAACGGTTTTATCATGAAATCTATTTTAGTTTTCATGTTATGTTGACTTTTTTCGACTCAGAGCAAAATAATGTGTTATGGGTTTGTGCAAAATGTAATAATGTTGGTTTATCGGTCTAGAAATGTTATAGTTGATGAAGCAGCGTATATGATGAGCAATTTGATTTGACAATTATGTCAAATGAATGAAAACTGGTGGAAAGTGTATGAAGAAATTTCACGTGTAATTATCATAATAGATCAATTATGTTTTTCGTTATGTAAATTGGTGTAATAATAATGAAAAATTCAGTATAGATCTTAATTGTTTTATGGTCCTTTTAACTATTATCAATGAATTTAATTCCACTTGAAAAAAAATGTAAAGAAACTTTGGGGGCATGAGAAGATATTCCTCAGTAGAAAAAGTAAAAAAGACGAGACGCAGTGGACACTGGACAGCCATTCGCGAAAAACGATTTTACAAGTAGATCTAGAATTAATATAAATAGCTCAGAACTATGTTAACAAATTATTTATGTTTCTCATCTAATGCCATAATATATGGTAGAAGAAGAAGATCCTGTCATACATATATGAAATTTCAATAAAATTGTGTAAGTAGGAAAGGTAGAAAAAGGTGGAGGACAATTATGCCAGCCTTCATCGACTAATTACCGTTTAAATATTTCATAGGAAAATCTAATATTTATCAGAAAGAAATTTTAAATGATGTTACTTATTAGAGCGATGCAATGCATACTAGATTTTTACCTTCTTTTGTCAAGGTCTAAAATAGAAATCATATAATTTAATAGCAAATTCAGGTTATACAATTGAGGACAAGATGTCTACGATATAAGAAGCTCAAAGAATTTAAAAGATATATTCGGGTATTTAAAGAGCAGATAAGTCTCTGTTTCTCTTACGATTATATCGTAAATAGAAAAATTAATTACCCTATTTTATGCTTTAATCCATCGTAGCAAGATTAGAACATTTACCAACAGAATCATCACTCAGAACAATTTACATGCTATATAGGATGCATCTAATATTTTTAATAAATTATTATCATTAATAATTAAGAGTGTAACTCCAACTGAGGTTGTTAATTATATCTGAACAGTCATTATTAATTACAACTCTCGCTGTAAATTGCTCAGGAAGCAAATTTATCGAGGATTCACCAAATCCAGATGCAGTGACTGTAAACGAATGTGTAATCGTCAGCATATTCAATATGTTACAATTTTACTAAATATACAGAAAATTATTTTTATTGTCTTAAGATTGGTAATGGGAAGTGGTAATTACCATAAGAGCAAATTTATTTTCGCTAACTATACGTTCGCAATAATAAATTTGTTTTGCTAAAACAAGGCTATTTACCTCCATTTTATACAGACGGATGTAAATGGCCTAGTTTTTTTTTGTTTTGCGTTTTTGAGAAATATAAAGTGTTCCTCAAATTTCTTGAAACTTTCACTTTCAGGTTAATTTCAGGAGCTTTGAAAATCACAATTAAGATTTAAAAGCTTATTTATCACTTGATAAAAAAGAATAAATCCTATTAGGAACGAGCGGGACATTCTCGCAGAATTTTCCAGTTTGAAATCCGTGGGGAATCTGTGCTTAGAGATTTCTTGATTTCCTCAAATGTTGACGTTTCTCCGACTCGTGCTGTTTGGCGTGACGTGTTTCAATAGAGCCGTATCCTCGTCTACTCTCCGAGAGTGCTACAGAAAGAAAAAGAGGACAAGTTCGTCGATCGATATTTTAAGAAGACCCACTACGAGCGAGATTCAACGACCGACACTTTTATCCTGCTGAGAAAACGACTTGATCTCTTGTTGTCCTTGATGTCCTCGAGCGAGTCGTATAAACACACCGAATAAGAGTTCGCCTAACGGTGATGCCATTAATGTTAACGTGCTTGGCCACTGTCTCTAAGGTTAGCTCCTGCATAGTCGTAAAGGGTCATTAGAATTGTACTCTATGCACCTTACGCAAATGCATAATAATGAGGTTACGCCATAGCATTTAACTCTAATCCTCCACCAAGTGGACAATGTATATGTAAATTAGTCTGAAATACTACATTAAAATCACAAAAATCATCAAATATTGTACTTTTAGTTATTATAAAAATCTTTAAATTTATTACGCTTATATTATGAAATATTGCAATTTTAAAGACATAAAAAAGATAACATGTATTTTACACTATTTAATGTCACTGATAACTTCACTTTAGTTTAAAAATCAAGTTGCTCTACTTTTATTATAACTCAATTATCGAAGTGTATGGTAAGCAAGCACCTGCTAGTCGCTTTCCTTATCGCTTTTCTAATCTTACTAATGTTACTCTCTCAATTTGAACTAGTAAGAAGTCATACTAATGAAATAGTGCGCCGATTCCTTTACCAATTCACTTTATTAAGCATTTTTACTATCAATTAGTTGAAAGCTACTAATTCATTTAACAATGTTTACTAATTGATTGAGTTACCCTTACTAAATGAATTAGTTGTTTTTTTTACTGTAAATTAGTAAACTAATCACTGTGTCATTAGTAACTTTTTATTAATTTAGCATGTTAATAACTTATGTTTCTTGGTATAATTCCGAGATCAGACTGATGCAAGTTTGAACAGCTAGTTTCTGCAGAAAGCATGTTTCTCAAATAATTATTATTATAAGATCGGATCTATAGAAAGGCGTGATTTACGTAGAAAAGGTAAAATCTCATGAGCACTCTGCGGGTCATCGTTATTTATTGTAGCAGATGTTATTTATACAAAAAAGCTACATGAATACATTAACTTATTTGTTCCTAAGTCTTCCGGGGAAAATCACTTTACCTCAATGTATTTTTGCTTGAGTTTTATTTTCAACTCTTCTTTTTCTCATCTCGCCTTTCTTTCTTATTTTTCTTTTGGTATGTTCTCTTTTTTCTTATCAGCTTTGCAGCTCATTCCTGTTTTACTAAACGAAATAAGAGGTTGTTGCTAAAGAAATATCAGATCCGACACCTGTCATCTTCACACCTCAAACACAAATTAAAGCCAAATACGTAATAATTAACAATTGACGAAGACTGCATACGTGCACAATTTTATCAAATAATGCATTATTGATAAGGTACGCGGGTTCATGGATATCCTATAGACTGTGTTACTTGGTCACAACACATTTAATACCTAGATATGACTAGATATGATTGTGGCATTGCTGAAAGAACGGACTATGGCATTTATGTTGACTGTTTGATTTTTGTTGGTCGGAAAAAAAAATGTAGGAAACATCCCAGAAAATAAATAACAATTATTAAACTTTTGATAGCCTAAAATTGTTATGAATATGAAAGTGAAACATGTGTATGATTACGAGAATAAAGATATATGTAAATAAGCTCGATTATTTGTCTTAGGTTTCCTCAGGTTTTTTTACTAAATCTATTCTTTTATTTCCCATACATATTTTCCATTATTCTGTCCACTTCTCTCCAATCCTCTTCTAAATCTATTTTCATCTACAAGGTTCCATCCATTCTTTTTATTCAGAGTGATATCCATTTATATAACATTTTTATTATCTTTGCCCATTCTATTCTCCACTCTGTGCAGTATACTGTCATTCTATATATTTTATTCCTTTTTCATCCAATTTGGTCCATTTTTATCAAATTCTATTCTCGGCCTTTTTGACTTTATTCTATTTCTATCTTATTGAGATACATACACTCAACTCTGGGATTAAGTTGTCCTTAAAAATTTATGAAAAGAATTGAACGAAATGGAAAATTATTGGCTGGGACATAATTCTGTCGCACAATGTCATCGTAAACTTTGACTATATTTATGTAGATATCGTTTAATGTAACTCTTCCAGTTTATAATGCAACCTTACTCTAACGCCTTTCTGGATCAGATTTCTGATAAATGAATATCATTGGTGATTAATCACTGCTGGCTAGTTTCATGTCACGACGTTCGTGGAAATACTGTGTAGTTAAAATTATGCCTATAATTAGTTCTGCCAATTAAGCAGCAGTAAAAATGGTGTCTGATTTCGTCAACTGACTGGTTATTCCACGTAGCAGCCCTTTAAAGCCGGTGAACTCAGCGCTATGCAATTAGTATTATCGCTACAGTTCTTCGTTCCCAGCGTTTGGTCTTGCAGTAAAACCGAGTGCTGGAAATGTAACTATATACCTTATTACCATCTGTACACTCATCTCGACTCAGGAGAACTTCTGGAATTCCGCAAGAATAGGTTACCGTGACCTAGTGCGAGGTAACTCATTCCTATGGTACATGGAGAACATTATACTTTATTCTTATGGCGATCTAGGTCCAAGGTTGCCCTTCATTTGAATGTCACAACGACGTAGTTGGTGTAATTAAAGACCCCTAAATATTTTATGTTTAATTCTGCCAGAATTCGGAAATAATTTTCACACCAAAAAGAACAATTTTTAGTGATGCCATTGATTGTTGAAAGAAGTAAGAAAGCCCCCTTTTCTCGATAAAACAGCAGTGCATTTTCTCACCGTCTTAGACATGTTGACCTCTAATGCGATAGCGTGTCGTTAACTTCTTGAACACGCACTCAACATTGCTTAAAAGATAGGATGACACGAGCCTTATAATCATCTTTTTTTTCTGCTGTGCTTCGCGCGATGTAAACTGTAAATGCACCACAAGTCGCTGATAATGAAAAGGTAATTTATGTCGGGATCTCTCGACGCGGGTAGGCAGTGTATATGTGCATGTACGTTCTCATGTTTCGAGATTAAGTCACACAATCATCAGCTTCAAACTGGCCGTCCAATACGCGCCAATGTTACTTATTATAATTATCATTCTTTTAGTGATATCGCACACACTACAACTTATATCGCTTCATTTTTTATTCACACTTGAGTAGACGTTCACTTAATTTGTCGCCGACATCAAATCGTGTACTACACGCTTTCGATTACATTATTGTTACTAATTACTTAATTCGATTTGAAATCGGCGCGTGATTCAGCAATAAATCAAGCGCATTGCAATTAATCTTATATCTTTAATTAACACTATAAATTAAACTTCGTTTCATGCTGTTTGCATTATAAGCGCGATTCCCCGAAATCCTCTGAAATCTATATTAAAAAATCTCTTAAGAACAATATGATTATACTTTCCCATCTAGTAATTCAGTTTTCAAAATTTATTTTATACACTCAAAAAAATGTTTAGTTAAATTAACTAGAATTATGTTTAAATCTGCCCTTAATATTTTTTCTGGTTATTAAAGTAACTAGAATTCTTGTTTTTTTGAGTACACCACAAATAAATGGGTATTTATTTGTAATGACGAATTTGTAATTTGAAAGCAACTTGTGATTTTAATAACTTTACGCTCGGTTTTAGCAATACTCAAATTGAATCCCTGTTGTCAGGGATTGGCGCGAGCACTGGCCCTCCAAATAAAAATTATAGCCATAACAGAAGTTCAGAATAAAATTCATAAAAGCTCTTCTTTCTAGTTAGGTTTATAAACATATGCGTTTGGAAATGCAACACACGCATAATAAAGGTTATGAACTTACTAGAAAGAAGAAACTTGACTTATCCGATCTGCAGTTAAGGCAATATATTTTCATTTGGAGGGCAGAGGGGCTATTGGCTGTCACACGCATTCGTATGCAATGCGGCCGTGGTATAGTGTGACTAACGTTTAATTGGCGCGGGAAATTTGCATTTGAGCCGTGCGGGCAATCGTGCGTCGATAAAAATTCAAAACAGCTCATTGTATTCAAATTCTGACGGTGTACCGCCAAGTCGGGAACACTTGTAGAACAAGCGGCCGCGCGCAATCGAGAACCAGTCCTGCATTGCGCTCCGAACTGAATCCAGTTAACTGGCGTCGGCGATTTACCATGTTCCTTTCTTCCCTTCCTCCGTTATCGTCTCGTCCATCCCCTGGAATTGCCCTTTTTTCCTATTTTTTTTTTCATTTTTTTCTTTGCTTTCTGCGATCGATTATCACGATTTTCCATCGCAATCCATTCGGCCACCCAGCATTGCACTTCTGTAAACAAACATCAGAACCAAAAAATATTTCCCACTTGGATCCCATTCTTTACAATAAAACATTGCCTCTAGTTTTCGTTTTTTCCAATATCGGTCTTTATATTTAAGGCGGAAGAATTATGGTAATAAAAAAAGGTCTTTTATTGGAAAGCATGTTTTGTGTATCTGTTAAAAAACAAGGAACAGTGGGTTTGTAAAAGAGAATATTAAAAAACGTTCGTTATTTTCAATGTTAAATTTCAATAAAGTTGAATGTTTAAAATAATCGAAAATAAAAATTGTTCTCATCACATAGCGCAGGTTCACGACCTTTGCTGATGCGAAAAAAGGAATTTGTAAAAAGGGTGAGAAAATAAAAATAACATGGTGGGTAAGAAGAGTGTGAGGCCAGGAGTTTGTAAAAGGGGTAGACAATTGGAGGTGGGAAGAGGTCTTTGGAAGAAGAGTTGAGAAAAAAAGGTTGTCGAGACAGTATTCTCGATATTTATATCGGTAATCTGCATAAAAAAATTTGTTAATAACCCATTGAATTGCATAATCTACTTTGCCATTAATCAAAGAGGCATTCATTCGAGCAGCTTCTCCCTGAGAAATCAGGGATTGCTGTGCGGGAAATCTTGCAGCAGTCTCGCGGGAATCTCTAGCTAGGAATCCCCTATTCATGTGGAAATCTGTTTCAATGTGTTACACACCCACTCGCCGACTCAGGTAATACAGTCGTGCACCGACGCGACGATTCGGGCATACGTACAGGCCAACACCGCGAGGGTTCGGACATGCGCACTGAGTTGCAGTCTACCGGGAATCAGAGCGGGAATCATGGCAATCAGACTCGCTGATTCCTCAGTGAGAATTAAGCCTCTCGTATTCATTTTCGTTCTTTGATAAAAGCTAACGGCTCATTTTTCAGTGACTCCCTTTTTCTCTATGAACATCAAACGCAGAATGAGAGTCAAAGTTCCTCCGTAAACTAGGAATCCCCTCGAATTAGAAAAGGGTCAGAAAGGCCGGCGATTTTTACAGTTGCTCGAAGGTTGGCGGAGGTTGTGGAGATAGCAGAGGTTTAGGCTTGGTCCGTTTACGCGGTCGTATGAACTCGCGGGCTCGAGTTTGACTCTGAGGGAAGAGGAGTGAAAGACGAGAGATGCAGTGAAAGAGAGAAAGAGATAGCGAGGAGAGGGGGGGGAGGGGTTGAATGAGGAAGATGAACAAGAAAGACAATACAAAGACTGCAGATGAGCGAGAGAGGTGAATAAAAGGTCTTACTACTCAGCGCAAGAGCGAGAAACGTAAAAGAAAGAAAAAAGAGAGAGAGTGAATAAGGAAACGTCGAAGAAAGAAGAAGAGAGAAAAAGGAAGTGAGAAAGATGCTTCAAAGGGGTAGTGAGGGAAGAGGAATAGAGAGACGAGAGATAAAAAGAATGAGTGAGGAAGAGTGAGAGAGGAGAGGGTTAGGTGGGTTTGGTTCGCCGGCTCACCGCTATTGATTTTTCCCGCCAGACTCGTGGCCTCTTCGTCTCGCGCACGGGCCTCTCACACCCCCCACCCTCTCCCCCTCCCTCTTTCACTCATTCTCCCGTGATACCACAGCCCTCACTGACTCACTCTCGCTTGCTCGCGATGCTTAGAGGAGCTCACATGTACGCTCCTCTTCTCACTCTCTCTTACCCTCCCCCTGCCCCACTCATTCTTTCTCACTCTCTTGCTCTCCTTGTCTCACACCCAAGCACCCGGAAATAGCCTTCTCGCTTCCATCCCCGGCTTCAACTGATGTGCAGCCCCGTTGAGGCTGCTTGACGAGGGGCTGACGATGCCGGTTCTCGCACCTTGCACCTCGCACCTCGCGAATGCTCGAGAGCTCAGGCCCTAGAGCTAGGAGCTTCAGAATGGATTGCCTCCCTTGCATCGTCCATCTCCCAACATCCAACATCCGTCCTTAAAACATAATAATTGCGTCACTCAAGGACGCCACAGACTTACGCTATGAGTTCTGCAATTGTCCAGTTTATATTTCACAATGATTTATTGTTTTATTATATTCTTAAATAGTAAACTGGTCGATATCGGAACCTTTAAATGATATGTTTTTTGTTATGTTTTTATAACATGCGGACACCTAAATTGAGCTAAACGAAAAATTAGCTGCAGAGAGAGAGAGAGAAGCGAATTAAACCAATGCCTAGATTTCCTATAAATTTGCAAGATTATTTTTGTACCGACAGGTGCACATGAGTGAAAATCTTCCTCTATACAGGAAGAATTCCAAGAAAGTTTCACAAACATTGCTTTTTTCATATTGAAGAATGTAATATTAATAATATAATTTACAATTAAACTCTAGACCAATTTTCATTTTACTGCATAAATATTCAGTATGAACATGATGTGAAAGCCTCTAATGTAAAGAGTGCAAAACAGAAATAGCTTCACGGGTAGAATACCCATCGGTTCATCGTCGATATTTATACCCCGAATGCATCTCTGATAATGACGAAGTACGGGTGCATGAATAATAGCGCTTGTTTGAATGAGAAACTTTAATTTAAAAACTGTGACAATGAGTTACGGAAATTATAAATGTATATTGCTTAAAATATATTGTAAGCTAGGAAACAGTCAATATCCATATAATAGGTATAACAGGGAAAACAGAGGAAAAACAGGTTTGTTTTCTGTTATTCAAAACTAAATTATTATAAACTCGTCGGTCATCATGCACGTCAAACCATTTTTGGATCTATGTATTTTGATGCCATAATTAGGAAAATAACTATAAAAATCTCTGCAAATGGCATTATAATTGAAACAAAAAAATATCCAGAGTTTATCAACCTTGACCCGTTTCATCGTTAAACGGGAAATGAGCAAAACAGCTTATCACTTCATCCTCTCTCGGAGTACATAATTCTGTAAACGAATCATTTCTTCGTTTCTTATCTCCCATTTATGTAGACATAATACACCATATACAGAGCGTTGATGCATTCCTGTCCAAAAATCAAGAGAGTAATTGTATTCTTCTTGTTTAATAATCTTTCAATTTTCTCATACATATTTCTGAAATTAATGGTCATTTAAAATTTCCATCACCGGGTAGGGTAGTATTATTATTGGATTAAGTATCAAGCACCAAATGTTGAAAAAATTATTTATTTTAATTAATGTAAAAATTCTACATTTTAAGGGATCCTTTTTTCAAACTTTATGTATATTATTTATAATTTCAGTCTTGAGTTTTAAGCAAATTTTCTTTTCTTTTTACAAAAAGCATTACACCAAACCTATATACGACATGCTTCGAAAAGCAAGCTTCATTAATTATACGCGTCGGAAGTTTGAATTAGCGACTGAAAAGAACTCATTGACGCTTCACGTGAAACGCGCCGCATAAAATATACGTGCATAAGTACGACTGTACGTATTGCAACCAAGATTTGACGCTCGGTCGAGCTTAACGAAGGCCTTTGGAGCCGGGCGCGTAAACTACTGGCTGACCCAATTGAAAGTGACTACATACTTTTTTTCTTCTACACAAAGAGGCACTCTACTTCATGCGATCCAGTTCTTTCTCGATTTTTTTCGAGGGCTTCCTCATAATAGACATTCTGATGAATCCTAATGCAAAATCGATCCATATGTAGCTTCAGGCACTTTTTTGTATTTTTCACACACTTTTAGGTAAGAGTGATTGTAGTAAAAATTTTTTATTTTAATAATTTTTAAAAATTCCCTCGAGAATCGTATGAAATGCTGAAAAAAAGTTTACAGATTTCAATTTAAACTTTCCTAATTGGACTAACTGTCAAAGCCAGCAATTCAAAATTGTGTAATTAATGCTTTTTATTTATAACGCGTTTCGAATTTGATATCTGCAATTTAAACGCTTGAATCTACAAATTCTTTCATTTTACTGGGGTAATTGTTGGTCAAATATTATTTGGTCATCGACGAACTCTTTCGCCCCGTGCATTGTAAAATTGTCAAAACTTGGAGTTCAAAATTGTTTTATTAGCGCTTTTAATTTTAAATGCATTAAAAATATATTGAGATAAATGCAGTAAATAATATTACAAATAATAATGTAACTGTTTATTTATTAACGATGATTTGAGTTATGTGATAAGTACGCAAAAGAAATATGTGATAAGCCGCAAATTGTATTATGAGGACTCTCTTGGGTGGGATAAACTAATTAAAATAACAGGCGTTTTACACATGTAATATTTGTTGGCAGTACATAATTGTTCCTCTTGGAGGGAAGAGTTGTTAAAAAATTAACGTTTGTATCACGCTGCTCGGACACGTGGTTGACAATTGACCTCGTGTTAAATCTATATCTATATGTAGTTTTATGGTTCATTTCGTGCGTATGATCGAGCGTTTGATGAATTTATAGGGGGTTGACCGCCTATCCAGTAACATAAATTTCAATTGGCAGTTCCACATAGCTTTATTTAGCTAAAACAATTTTTCACTTTCATTTCCTCTTTTCAATTTTTATTCTCGCTCATAATCGGTTCAATTAAAAGGATTATTCTTTTCATTTCACAACTTTTTTAATATTATTACAAAATTCGTTAACCAAAAAAAAATAATATTAGAGTGGAATTAAAAAAAGAAGGTAGAGGAAAATGAAGAGATGAAAAGTAAAATGAAAATACAACTCTGTTAATAAAATTGAACGTACACGAGGGGTGAGTTTTTCAGAAAAAGATCAAGTCAGGCATCGCAGAATCAGAAGGTTATAAGCTTTGAATTCATATTTCGAGGCAGAGAGCTAGCTTTCCATCTCGTGTTGGGTCATCCATCCAGTTATGAGATAATGGGCACGACTTCGACCTCTCTTTTAAGCGAATTTTTACAGTGCTCTCGCAAAAAGTAGCTAATGATTTCCCTATAAATGTCCAGTAACATGTCTGACTGACAAAGAGTCGGTCAAATGCTGCTGAAACGAATTAAAAGTATGTCCCATTGTTCAAAGGCAGAGAAAGCTGTCTTTA
Organism: Synergus laeviventris; assembly: GCA_032275145.1. Lineage (NCBI taxonomy): Eukaryota > Metazoa > Arthropoda > Insecta > Hymenoptera > Cynipidae > Synergus > Synergus laeviventris. The sequence goes on from JAUESI010000036.1 coordinate 8,308,035, forward strand.
ATAATAATCTTCACTTGTTCTGTTAGCTTATGCTTGTCGATTAATCGTGACATTAACAGTTTCTGCCAAGTTTAAGGCATACGATATTCATCAAAGTGTCTTTTTTGGACATCGTAGAAATTCGTCGTTTAGAAAATGTTTTACTAGTTTCAATTCCCGTTAAAC
>JAUESI010000036.1:8308299-8328651 GCA_032275145.1 Synergus laeviventris
CATCAAAGTGTCTTTTTTGGACATCGTAGAAATTCGTCGTTTAGAAAATGTTTTACTAGTTTCAATTCCCGTTAAACTTCAAATTTAATAATCACATTTGAAAAGAAAAATCTTTTAAAAGAAAAGTTTAATGTAGATGGAAATTTTTCTTGCAAAAAGAATTCTCGGAATAGGAAAAATTGAAAGTATTTCCTTTTAGAGTTTCTGAGTGTTTAATGACTTCGTCTTACTGTAGCATTGCAGAAATCTTTATATTTGACGTCAAGTTTATTTTCTCTCAGGCGAGTTCCTTTCGTAATTCCGCCATTTATCCGTTTATACTCTTACCAATTTATTCTCCAGAAAATCTTGGCAGTGCCGACGGGACGATGTTAAGTACATTACATTAAAAGCGTTAAAGCACGCGGTGGTTTAAGCTTTGTGATTTTATAGCTTTACGCACGTCTCCTGCGTTTACGGCAAAGTGCGATTTTGTTCTACAACTTTTTCAAAAGTCAACTTCTGCAAAATTAATTTCCCAATCACCTTTTTTAGGATATTTTTTTCCCACCCCCTTTTCCAGAATTCCTTTATCAACTTTCCTTTCCAAAACCTATTTTCATATTAATTTTTGCAGCCTCTTTTTCCAATCTCATTGTCCACCTTAGTGGCACAACATTTATTTTCAACTTTCCTTTACCAACCCACCTGTTGTTATTTGGGCTATAAGCTACAGTTTTCCGTTAAAAAAATGTTGGTTCACATGGTATTTTAAAAAAATGTTTGAGATCATAGAAACTTTAGTCACATAAAACAATTTGGGAATGGCGCAACGCCACAAAGTCTTAAAGGTTGCACTGTACAAATGGAATTTAATATTCGGAACATAGAGAGAATTGAGACTGGCAGTAATTTGAGTGTTCCATGGACAAGATGATAGAATGTGTATTCAGTAATACTGAAGCTTACCTCCGGCATTATCCATCCGTAGATCAAGAACGTCAGTCTGCCGGTAGCTCCTTGTAATTAAACGGGGCATTATCGTTAGTTACGTTGTTCAATTGCCTCAGATCACCATCTGCATTAGATCAGAGGAGCATATCTCGCTTCGAAGCTGTTTCCTACCCAGGAGCACCATCGAAACACATCCATACTCAACATGACTACATCAGGGACAGTTACCACACAGAACATAGATTGGTAGCTTAGGGCTATTGCGACGCTACAATCATCGTGTCTTGACTGCTTTCGTGATATTTGAGATTGTAACTTATATTGTACAACAGACAAGCTACTATAATCTGATATTCAATTATTGCTTTTATAGTTATTGCTTTAGCTATTGCGTCATTTAATATTATAGTGACAGCACACCAGACGTTTCATATAAAACTTAAGGAATTTTCTGTAATCTTTACCGAATTTGTGAGTTTTTTTGCAACTTTACTCACATTTCTTTGTGAATTTTACAAAAATGTTTGGTAAACCGTATCTGACTTTCTGTCAACATTACTTTTATTTTTAGAGATGTTGCAGTCAATTTTAAACGTAAATAAAAAGAATGAATCAATTTATATTCTCCAATCGGCTCTCCTTAATAACTTTTAATCAAATTGCCTAGAAAACTTTTCAAAACTCCGATGCAAGGAGTGCATGAAGTCCAACTACTCGTGTAACTTGAGCAAAGAAAAATAAGTTTCATGGTGGGCCTTTATAAGGTTTTTGTACCTCGTAAAACGTTTCAGTCGGTGGTCCGTGGAATTGAATGACGGTCGATGGAATTGGTTTCTTTACTCACCCAACTCTTGATCTCAAGATCAAATAAAAAATTATGCTCTCCTCTGTACTGGTCAATTCCATAACCAAAAAAATTTTTCACTCAAACTTTGATAAAGTTTATTAGAAAGTTTCTGAACAAACTTATTTTGTAAAATTGATGAATTTTTTTCGAACTTCGAACCTTTGACAAAACGCCGTAAATACATGAAATCTCGATATTTTTTCCTTCGCTGAATGTTTTGGTGACTCGAGAAGTCAAGAAATTTTTGAAGCAGAGGGAAGCTTTTCTCGAAGTGGGAACTTTGCCAGAAGCAAGCATGCAGAACAGATTTATTCCGCGTTGGACTTTGTTACAACGTCGATATGCCTCCTGCGTTCCAGTATTAACACAGTCGTGGACCATGACCAGGCATTCGTCACTTTAGCAAAAGACGGGAAATTGCTGCGAAAAATTCACTCAACGCTTTCCGAGTCCCGCAGACCTTAAAAGTTATGCCCGCCTTCCAGGTATAATTACTTAATAATAAAATAAATATTATAAAAAATAAATAATTAATAAAATACTTAATAAGTCACTATACCAAGAATAACATTATGTAAAATATTGCGCCAAAGATATATCTATCATCATAGACACTACATTGCTCTCATATATATATATATATGCAATTTTCTCTTCAATGATTTGAGGAATTGTGTATGTATATTTTTATTCATTCATGTAAGAAATTATTTTCTGCATTTCGATTAGCAGCAAATAATTGTTAATAATTGCTTCGGTAATTTAATGGCATAGTATTAGTTTTATCGTGAAGCACATTTTTGCCAAAACAACTTTCCTTGTAACGCTGTTTTACATAATGGCTACATCCTTCCTAGCCTGCGGATTTATCATTATCGGAAACGATGTTAGACTAAAAAGTGTGTACAAAGTGAGAGAAAGAGAAAACCTGCTCTACCAAGTTGATTTGGCGTGCAATAAGGGGAATCCGACCTCCGTAATCCTTTTCTCGCGCGCACTTCCGGTGTGAGGAGACGAGATTGGATTTTACAGCGTCCAAAGAGTGGTTGATTTAATCGTGTGCTTAGAAAAAAATTGCTACGGGACAAAAAACTTGCCGGCGAGGCAAACTCTACGCACCAAAGGCGGCGGATAAATGTAAACAAATTTCGCTTTGGATTACTGAAACCACTCCTGATAGAAGCTTTAATCGACGATAATCTTAAATTGACAAGTCACAGTTTTATTTTGGCTTTGAATATAGAATCCACATTCAATTACAAAGTAAAACTATTCTATTTACAATTCAGTATTTTTTTTCCAAGAAAAATATTAATATTTACCTTTAACTTTTCCATTTCCAAAATCTTTACTCTTTTTCATCTTAAAATTTCGCATTTGTGATTGCAACCAGTGAACTAGATAGAAATTCTCGTACAGAAACAAAATAGCCATTCGAACCGGTTCGTACATGGCGAGGAAGCGAATAATGATATAGATAGAAAATAGTTCCGACTGCGGTACGAATGGTGTACTTCGTTCTACTCCCCTTGTCTTTTGTTTTTCCTCCTTCCATCCCACGCATTCAGGATCCAACATCTGTTCGTCTATCGAACTCTTTCGAGTTCAGAGTGTCTCAGGAGGGCATAGCGATCCCTCCAGAGATTTTCGAGATCCGCACTCGAATTTCAGAAACTTCTCTCACTTATTTTCCGTGTGGAGTAGATGATAAGGTGTCGCACATACGGGAGATGATCGTCGTATATTTTCAAGGTCAATATCTTGCTTCACCAACTCAAGATATTTCGTCGACTCGTAGAAGAGGAAAATGTAGAATCTGGACAGAAAAATGATGTGGGCATTTTTCATGAGGGTTGTGGTTTCAAACTTGCACAACAGTGTGAGAAATAAGGGTTCAGAAAGAAAAGGAAAAATAGGAGTAAAATAAATGACTAGCGAAGTGACACACTTTTTTACTTTTATGACATTTTTTCGCGACACGACACACCACCTTTCAATTATTCCATTTCTCTGGAAATCCCTTGAAATATTTTGAAAGTCTTTCAAAATCCACGATATACCTTAAAATTCCTTAAAATATCTTAAAATATTTTTAAATTCTATAAAATCCATTAAAGTCTTGTTAAAATATTTTAAATTCTATGATATCCGTGAGATCTTTTGAAATTCCGTAATATTTACGATAATTTAATGGATTCACAATTTTATTTGGAATTTTTAATGGAAACAAAAAGATTTTTAGAAATTTAAAGGGATTTCACTGGAATTAAGGGCATGTGATACTTAGAAAAATGAGAAAAATTATTGATTTTATTGAAGTTCAAATAAACCCATTTTTCGATCACAAAAATCAATATTTTGCCCTGAAACTTTGGAAAACGGTATTATGCAAAAAAAAAGGAGTCAATAACGGTCTATTTTCATGTTCTCTATACCGTTTTCAAAAGTTTCAGAGCTAAATATTGATTTTTGTGACCGAAAAATGGGTTTATTTGAACATTAATAAAATCAATAATTCTTCTAAGTATCACATGTCCTTAAAGAGTTTTTAAAATGGGTTGTATGACGTATAGTATCGATTAAAATGATCGTTGTATAATTCGTTATGATTCATTTTCGCAGACACTGGCACTATAATGAATACGAGGAAACGGAAGGTCCAATATTCTATGCAGCTATTTCATTTTCAGGCAATTATCAGTTTATTTAATCGAACTGGTAATTGAAACGGTTTGTAGCCGTATAACCATTCTCATAGGGTGCCAATTGAATGAATTCGAGAGACATGATTAAACCACTCAATTCACAGTGCCTGCCTATATTACGTTAAAGCTTTTGAAAAACAACCGGTGCCTTTTAACTTTCAACGAAAATATATTCATATTAATCCCTATCTCAATACTCATTTCATTAACGTTTTAATTAACTCACAACATTTAATCATTTGGTGAACATCTGCATTGCTTTCAAAGGGAAGGAAAGAAATTTCATTTATTTCAAGCGTTTTATCATATGGTCAACTGATGATTATTCCCGTGATTTAACCAGTCCAAAGAATTTTTGTATTTTTGTATTCCTCATTCAAAATATGTTTCAACGACTCTGAAGGGAATAGAGAGAGAGAGAGTGAGAGAGGGGGGGAGAGAGAGGCGTGATTGCTTGGGCATCGTCGAGGGCCCTGCGGAAACAATTTTTAAAAAGTTCTCAGCGCAGGCTATCCGGTTGGAAAAATGGCAGAGTACTACATGCGCCGAGTAAGAGGAAAATTATAACTTAAGTTTTCTCCTAGCCGAACTCCTAGCAACTGATATACAGCGTCGCCGGAAACAGAGGACGTACCGCTCGTAAAAGTAGCAGCAGCAACTAACTGAGAAAAAAAAGTTTGGCATTTAACTTTTATGCGTGCACTATGCACCTACAGGGTTTTAACTATGCACGTTACTTCTACATTATGCACTGCCAACCGAAGAGTCATGGACATTGCACGTCACTGTCAGCCGGAAACTAAACGTGTTGCTTTTCGGTTCAACTTTTCTTATATTCAAAGAGTTTTAATTAATTTTACATCCTGCACACACGAAACGTGCTAGATTAATAAATTGCAATCATCAATATAAAAATGGATGAAGCAGAGTGTTGAGGAAAGATTCCACTTTCATTTTCTTGCATTAGCTTGCAATAGCTGCATTCGAGAAATTTGCCTCCCATCATGTGTTCATTCTTCAGGTGAGACAAAGTAAAAACCGGGAATACCTCTATGTTTATCACCTTTTATTTAGTTCAGGTTCACCACCTGATGAGATTGCGATTCTTTATAATACATTTAGCGATTCAGCCCAAAGCCAAACGTCACTTACCTAACCGAGCACAATCTGATACAACCTAGTCATCGTCCCAATGGTCCCAACCTTACCTAAGCTATAAAACACAACATACTCGGAGTATATAATGTTCGCCGAGAAGCCAAGAGTCATTTATGCCGCACGAGGGGAACCCCCGCTTTGCTCCCCGGTCACGTGTTCGCCTACACTCATTCATTTGTTCCCGTGACAGTGGTACTCAATTGCTGATTCCGCAGCCCACCCACCACGTATCTAGGTCAGCCTCCCGTTTCTATTCTTTCGCATTAGTTCAATTTTCTTATTTTCCAATTTTTTTGGTTTTTTATTTCTTGTTTTCTATATCATTTTGTTTTCCGCATCATTTTCTTTTCCACTTTGTTGTATTTTTTATTTCTTTTAGTTTTCTACATCTATTTGTTTTAAACTTCCTATTCTTCCCCACTAATTTCTGTTTTCCACTTTTTGTTTTCCGTATTGCAATCCATTCTCATCGCAACTCATGTGCAGAATCGTATTTTTAAAATATCGCCGGTGGAATTCATTTCTTGTGCAGCATCCGGTATCACTTTTTAATAAGATGAGAACTGGAGTGTTGTCTGATCCGAAAAGCGTTAGGAATTCTTGTGTTCGTCTGGTGACATGACAAGATAAATTAAGTGCATTATTGCAGTTTTAATTTACGTTTACAAACGTTTCGTTTTTATTCTGAGAATTCATTTTGTCCAATTTTTACTTAAGAGAATTTTTATCCCTCTTTTACAAACAAAATATTTTGATCCACTTTTTACTTTCAGTTGCTCAATTTTAATACTCTTTCATAGTGAATTACGTCTTGAAATTCACGTGTTAACCTTCTGAGGGATAGTCGCCAGTATATTATATTGACGGCATATTCAGCTATTAATTACTGAATCAATGATTAAATGATATCTTCATTTTCATGCCAATGAAAACCTATCATTCATCAACTCAATCATGGTTATTTCGCTTCTCATAATTGAAAACTGGAATACTTTCAATATAAACATTGATAGATCAACTGATTAAAGCAATGTAGTTTTTACGGTGAATGGAGAACCACTCTTTAAAGCATCCGCTGGTTGGTGCATAATCGTATAATGTTAGTTGAAGGGAATGCGATTCCTGAATTGGAAGGTCGAACGCAACAAAGAGCACGAACTATTTACAAGCCTATTTACTCGGTATGATTCATTAGCAGAAATATTGCATTAAATTCTAATGGAATTTTTAATTAGAGATAAATCTTGTCCCAAAGAGTATTCCAAGAAATTAATGTAAAATTCACAGTTTTATTAAAATTTAAATTGAAATATGGTAAATTAAACTAAGCAATTCTTATGAAAGAATAACTCTTTGATAAATATGGAATATTTTGTCTGTTGCAGGTAAGGACTCTTTTCTAAAGTCGCGTGAGGCATAGTTCGGTAAGTTTTATGTCAGCCCGTTCCCTCGGAGGGAAAGACGCGTGATTTTGCATCTACGTACATATATGTTTGAAGGCAGTAAGCAAATAAAATTCACGATTCCATCCGAGATGTACTGCGGTAGGGTGCTCAAGAACTGTGCGAGGCACATGGATGAGGAAAGGGAAAGGGAAAGGGAAAGGGGTTGAAACGAAATTTAAGCGGGCGCAAATATAGATGTCAAGATGTTTACTATTAGTTGGCTGCAGTTCAAGACTCCAAATTCCCCTTACGAGATTTCCATACAAAACTGAAGAATTTTTCTCTCATTCTTATTTTTACTCTCATTCTTCATCACTCTTGTCATTGCCCCTTCCCATTCTGAAACCATCTCAACGAAAGTTTCGGATTTACCCGCAGTGCCAATTCTTCTGCGGTTGATGGCTCTTATTATTATAAAATGTCAAATATTTCAAATATTTATAGGAATTTTTAATAGAGTTCAAAAGATCTTAACGCTTTTAAATAATTTTAAGAAATTTTAAGAGATTGTGTGGAATTTGAAGGATTTGCAAAAGATTTCACGTAATTTCAAAGGAATATGTGAGAATATGGAATACATAAAGGCGTGGTCAATAAGTACAGACAAGAAATAAAGGCGTGACCAAGGAGTACAGTCGAGGAAAAAATCGTGTTCATGGGGATAAAAATGCTTAGAAAAAAGATAAAGAAAAGTCAAAGAAAGCATAGTCTAGAGTCTAGAGTTACACTTTCGACGAAAATCTATAGTCAAACAGTACATTTGAGGCAAAAAGTTGTGGTCAAGTGTTACAGAAAAAAAAGTCTCGATTTTTGAGACACCGGCGGCGAAATCTTTTTATAATATAGAGAGATTATGTTTAAATATGAGCTTATTTGCTCGTGAAAAAATACATTTTAAATCTCAACGGAAATGGGAGGGCCAGTGACATGGCTTCCCACGTTTCCGCGAAGCGGTGAATTCGTCATTGTGGACGAGGATAAATTCTCCTGTGGATACTGTTGTACACCTCATGCATGAATGCGCTCACGCATGTTTGCACGCATGCAAGTACGCGTGTATCTACGTGCCGCCGCGTACCACGATCTAATCACTCATAACAGGCCCGCTTGGTGGTGCATGCCAATAAGCTCTGCATTTTTGTCCTACGGTTCAGAATCCCTGTTTTCGTTCTACAGAGACTTGCTGCAAACTAGGTCGATAAAAAACGCCAGTTTGACTCGCCATTTATCGCGCCTGGATTTCCATGAATCATCCGAGAAATTTAAATTCGAATCTCGGAAAAGACTCCGATTGTTTACCGAATTTATAGTTCTGTCAGATCCATTCAGGATTTTTATCCAAGAGGGGAATAAAATGTCCTTGATATTCAATATCTAGTAGAAGAATGCATCCACAGCTTTGCGGCTTAGAGAAGAGTATGTATTTCTAGAATAATAACGTTGGGGTTGAGAACCACTCTTCGTGCAGTGCGAACTCGTAAATGAAGAAATAAAGAGGCGGAGTATGTGCTGGATGGGACAACTTTGTCCGCTCATTTAAGTGACGATAAACATGATCTGAGGAAGCGAAGAGGCTCTTTGCTGCTTCTAATTCTGAAATCCCCTCACCGCGATGTACCGGATTTTTTACTGCGTCTAATAAATTCGATAGTAAAGGAAGATGAAGAGTATGTTCTTTTTGAGAAATCTCAAATTCTCTACGAGTTATTTTTAATAAAAGAAGCAGAGGTTGTTGTTAGTCTTCCGTACTTGACTGGCTAAACGCTTAACTTGTATAAAGTTAATTATTTTACATTTGCTTTAATACTCTACAATACAACCCCTAGTATTTCTCAACCACTAACCCATCTTTATAACGTCGCTTCTATTGCCCGCGCACGTGACTAGCTTTGAATCCATTATATAACATTGCAACAATGTGAATGCGCCGGGCTATTGGATAGAATTGCATACCTATTGCATCTCTATATGCGTATTTCTTTTAAGCGAATTTGTCGCATTCTTCCCGTTCAAGGTCTTTACGATCCAAGAATTACTCCGAGATCAATAAGATAATTGGCTAATTCGTATATCCTTTAACAGTGCGATGTCTTATAGTTAAGGCCCCTTTCTCATAGAAATCTAAAACGCCTATTTCTCTAGTTGCAATAACATATCTGAGATAATTCGTATGGCAATCGGTTGTTATCTCACGGTGAATGTCCTCGATCTGTCATACTGAAGAGGTAATTGCCTTGGTACGGGAGCTGTAGTAGGCATGATTCCAGCCGATAATATTCTGTCGATCAAACTATAATAACCTACTGTAGCAGATCCATTCTAAAGCCATCAGGTTGAACACAGTGCTATTTGGTGACGCAAGCATGATACGTGCACCGAGTTGCAACCCACGTGGTAGTTTCCATCTCCTATACGTAAGCAAACCTTATTCGCAAGAGCATAGATTTTTTACTTATTCAGCGGACGTTCTTGTACTACTCTCATCACGCTTTTTAAGCATTTTCGAGCCTCCTCTAGAATAGGAGTTAAGAATTTTAACGTGTTTAAAAAAATGGGTTATTGTTAGAAAACTGCCTCAGCAACTATAAACCGTTCATGTAACTGTAAACACGTGGCAAATAAAAAGACCTCATCTTGTAGATCTACAATTCTGCATAATATTTGTGCAAAGGTGGTAATAAGATACCAAAATGTTAAAAATTTCTCCTTAATTATCATGAACAACGATTGTGTATAAAATGACCTTGCAAAATCAATGGTTGGATGTATTATAACGATGGAATAATTGTGTAAAAAGGTTGATAGAGTATGAAATCGGATAGTAAAAATGGAGATAAAGATTGAAAAGACTTGAGTGTGATATCTAAACACCTGGTATGAAATCGTTAAGTCCTCAGGAGGCGGTGAAGTTTCCGCCGAAGAACGGGTGGAAAAGATTGTCGATAGCAATAACGTAGTTCAGGAACTTCGAAACGGAATCGACGACAACTACCATTGCGTGGCATCGATTTAATCGTTGGCAACGCCCGAAGGGCGTGTCTGTAAGCACCGTCGGACATCGTTATTAAGCGCATATAAATTAGCATATAAATTGTCCCCCGTGCTTGCAGCGACAGAGCCGGCCGACTCTAACTCGTCTCTATGCCAGCTCTGGCTCTGCATAATCCAAGTCTACCATTCCTGTTCTGAACGATAGCGCCATCGTTTCGTACCATTTCCAAATACGAAGCCACGCACATTCACCGACACTGAAACTTATGCCGCCGACTTCGATCCCACAACAATGCAGCCATTACCGATGCAAGGATGTTCCTTGCTTTCTGCATTTCTATTGTTCTTTCAGAAATTTTCTCTACTTTCTAAAACTACCTTTATAAATTATTCTAACAAAAGAAATACAAGAGTAGTAAGTACACCCTTCAGACAAAAAGACACTTTTACTTTAATTACACTGAGTTAATTTTCAAGTAACTTTGGGAACAATGCAAAGAATTTAACTGTAAAATATCGGACTAAATGCACACTTATTTGAAGTTTAACTCGGACTCGTTGTTAGGAGGAAGGGCACCTCGGAACTCGGGGTCAGGAAGTTATACTCAAGTGGTACGAGGGGGAGGAGAAAATAGCAGGAAAAGGCATAACTCAAAAGTTAGCGAGGCTTGCGATGGGCTCACAGATAATTATTTATCGCCTTATCAAACTTTCATAATCCAGATTCGACGACGGAGAGGTCTATGCTCGCTCGCCAAGTTTTAACGAGTTTTTAAACGTCATAAATGATCCTAGTGCGACCGGCTACCACGACCAAGATTGTGACCAATCCTGCGCAATCCAACATCAAAGCTCTTCATCCAGACTCTCAATTCCGATTAAATATTTTGAATTATTCTTTGGAGTGCACCTGATTTTATCAACAACCACCTTCACCCTTCAAGCTTATGTTTAAAACTGATACCTTTCTCACAGGAAATGATTGTATGAGTATATAATAAACAAATAAGAAAGGAAAATCAACACACTGACGTTATTGCGATGCGAAATATTCTTGACGGAACGGATCGACGCTTTCTTATTTTAGACGGCAGGGTCAAAGAATTGTATCTCAATTTACAACAGAAAACCGTTTCGGTTGAAGAAACATATATGTTCATCTGTGTCGAAGAATTCACGCAGTATTTTGTTATTGTATTTTCTCAACTTATAATTTACCGTAAAGTTATACAATTATAAAAGGTAGATCAGATTAAGAGATTCAATTGCCTAGAGTGATAGTTAATTGAGAATCACCGTGTGTTGAAAAGATAACTTAAACTCTTCCATTATCAAGTGAAGTAAATTTTCGAATCAAATTGCCGCATTCATTCTTTTATATGGATATATGCTGGCATTGCAGATTTGATGAAACTTATTTCATGGCGAGACTTTTTTACAGTCTTCCGATATATATAAAAGAAGAAACTGGAGACGCGAAGGTGTCGGATTGACGCTTGAAATCCTTTCTATCTGGCTCATATGTGAAATCAATATCATTCTGTAATTCTATGACTCCGTAGCAATATTTCTCGTTGCATGCATATCGGAAAAAGATAACACAACCATGCAAATTTTCAATATTTTTCCATTCAGCTGAATCGCAAACACTGCTTATTATGTAACAGTAATCTTGCTTTTATATAATCGTAGTGTGAAATAGGCTATCTGCATATATCATAAATATTTTCCCATATAGTGTATTGTGTAAGAATTTTCCTCAGACACAAAGGTTTTTCTAGTGACATTAAAAGTATCCTAGCGCTTGAAATTAATTGACCTCAAGTTAAATTAATTTAGTTTTTTTACCATAAGTTAATAGGTACTTGAACAAAAGTATAAACTTCATTAAAGTTAAAAAAGGAAGTTTCTAGAGTAACAGCATTCATTCATTTAATTTCCTCTATGCAATTTCTTTCATAAATTTATGCGACTTTTTTTTTAAGCCTTCTTGTCAATCCGAGATTTGAAACCCAAACGAGAAAATCTAAAGAAATTATTTTGACCATTTTTAAAGATGTAAACAAATATGAATACTTTCTTGACCAGCATGTGCCGTCCAATCTATCCGATCCTCTTAAAGAGGAGGGAGGATCTGGTTCCTTTCACCTTCTTCTGGAGTCTGTCACATACACTATCTTTGTTTTTCATCAATTCCTCCCTAATTCTTCTTCACTCCTCAACCATCAGCTTTATTGGTAAGTGAGCCGCGTGCGCTTATTAGCTGATCTTGTTGGCCCCCTCTCATCGCTGGTATGATTACGGACGGCGCGGCCTCGCGTTAATTCGTACGTCCGAGTATATTCATTTAAAACGGCCCGTGCCTTTAGCGCCGCTGTCTGATTAAAAATTGGGCCTGTATCGCACGTCATAAATCGATTCAACGGCTGGGACATGCAAAACTAACTGTGACGACGACAAGCGACACAAGCCTCATTTCTCTCGAGAATCATCTTCTTGAATTCATCGTTTATTTACGATGCGCGCCTAGAAAAATGCCAAGAGTCTTCACTTCTGCCATTATACTACTTCAAATTTTCAAGTAAATAAAAATGCAATTTACTGATTTTCAAAGATTTTTCTTTTCAAAATTTCATTCAGTGAAGAGCCATTGAGAATCGCGGTAAAAATTCATTGAAATTTTCAGTAGTTGTGGGATGATTATACAAGCAAAATTAGACATGAGAAATATATTTCGTCTTAGCGTTTTAAATACCATATAAATGTAATATTTACTTCTGTCAAAGGCTGGAATATTTTCTTCCAACAAGTTCGATATTCCTCGTTAATCTAACCCTAGTATATTCAGCTCCAGCAAATATTGGTTTTATCATGTACGTATTGTATTCCTATTACTCATAAACTTATACCAGAGCTAGGTTGACAAATCTCCCAATAGCACATACATATAATATAATAGCACATTTCGAAAATTTATCTGGACGACTTCCCAAATTATTCTACATTAGTGATGAAATAACAATGATAAGAGAAACAATAAATCATTTTTTATCTATGATGTGTCTTTACTATAGTTTTTAATATTTGATAAATATTTGGAATTAAGTTTATGAAAGAAAAATAACCGTTAGGCTTCGAATAAACGTCAGACAGGCTCTGTTTGTCAATTTCTATGCTTGTAGCACTAGAATCTTAGTAAATTGAGGTTAAGAGCGTGTTGTACAAATTTGTTGCGATAACTTCCATCGGGCGTCGGAGACTCCTCCAGGGGCACAAATTAGATCCGGATCGCACGTCATATATCACCCCACGAACGGGAAGACCTACCCAGGACGACAAAGAAGCTGGCGATGAGACTCCTTTCACCCTCACTCCCTCGAACAGACCGCGAGAATTTATTGGGTAGCGAGTAGCGTCTAGCGGTGCATAAACCGGCCGTAAAACTCCATGTGGGATGGGATTAGGTGGTGGTCCGAATATATTATCGTATCGCATATACCGCGGTAAACGTTATACGGTCTTACTCGAATACCATCATTGAGTCTAACTCGTCCACGACATAAAGCGGCTCTCTCTCGTTCCGGGATAGTAGGTGAGGTAACGAGCCTCGTAATGCTTTGTTTAGGTCTAATAAATTTGCCTGCGACGATGAACATTAATGGTAGTGGATTTAATGTCCTGGAAAAGACGGCCGATATTCGCCCTCGAGCACTTGATACAGCGTTCATGCACTCGATTAACTCCACAACTGGAATTTCGATCAATTCTTGGAATTCCTATTTGCTTCCGACGTTATCCAGAAAAACAATCAGACGAAAGTCATACACTACTTGTCTACATACTACACACAGCATACTACATACTACAAATCTATTTTGTTTAATGAAACGAGATACAGAATTCTCTTCATTTTTTTTCAACCAAACTTTATGAAATACAAATAAAGTACTCACAAACGTAAAGCTCAAATAAATAATGCACAAAACATATTATCTAATAAAAATCTCATTAAAATGATTCATTTTTTTATGAGAGTTATTGAACATACTGCACAGCACCCTTGTTTTCATCGAATATTCATTATAGTTAATATCAACCGCAGGTGTGATGGGAGTCTAGAAACACTACTCGTGTAGAGAGAGATTGGATGAGAGTTTTAGCAACATGTACTATAAAGGGACCAGAGGACGCTCTTCTTCATTATGGGTTTTGAAAATGTAACACTAGCTTTCTCTTGTTCGTGGTCTTGCGTTCTCTTTCTGCATTTTACAGTTTGATCACAAATTTTCTCTTCCTCCAGATCTCATGCGCATTCACTTCCGCAACCCTCATCTATCTCCCCCCCTTTGATCCATTAAGAAGTTCAAAAAGCCTTTCAAGTCGTCTTTACCCTACTTCATTTGACGATAAAAATAATTAATCTATCATTTATTCGAAGAGGTACCTTAATATGTTAGTAAGAGTGAATAGAATTCTTATCTGTCTTATTTTGACATCCTTGATTTTAAAAGCACTTCCTGATTCCATTATTCCCTTGTTTTCTCTTGTCCGGCTCTTAAAGGAGCTTTTATCCTGGCTTGTATTACTAGTACTATCTTCGTAGAGCTTCATTATGAATCTCCTGCGAGATAGCAAAAGAAAGTATACCGGCTTAAAAAATACCGAAGATATCTGCGATGTCGTGTAAGCGGCGTACTTAATTCTTTGGCTGGTTTTATACGTGCTATTATACATATATGCGTTCTGCATGGGATGCAGATAATAACTGTTGTCCAAGAGCACTCAAGAAAGAATAACATAAGAGAAAGCGAGAAGAGAAGTGAAGTAAAAAAAGTTGAGTCAAAAAAGAAGAAAGGAAGGTCATATAAAACTGAGGGGTCTTACGTTTCTCAGTCACATACCCGTGTCCGAAGAAAAATGTAAATGTTTAATGAACTCAGGATGTTACAATTTCTCTTCCACTTTCTAGAGACGAGACTCTTAGCATTATTCGTCTTGTCTGAGTTTTAAGGGATAATCAAGCCTTAAGATAGTTAAAAGATGAAAAATTTAAGAGAAATAATGACATGCACGAAAGATTCTAGAGCTATCGCAGAAAATTCTGATTCTGAGTTGGCTTGTGCAGCGGGAGTCTGCATGCGGCGGGTGGGTCATGTACGAAAATAAAGAGAACAGTAAATAAGGCACTTTCAAGCACGCCGTACAAATCCCACGATGATCTTGGAACGATAACCCACTGACATTGCTTTCCTCCCTCACCATCCACGTTCCACGACCTCCACTGGGCTCAGTTTTACTGCCCATAACACTGCTATTCTGACCCTTCCTCTTATTGGTCCTTATCTGCCCCTTTGCTAAAAGACTACCGGGAAAATTACATTTTTTACAAAATTTTCTCTTTTTCTGTAAATTAGGTATTGTTAAGGAAGAGAGTTAAAATAGGGGGTTTTGAAAGAGGAGCTTGGAAAAATAGCTGGAAAAGGTGCTTGGAAAAGGAGGTTTCAGAAACAGTGTTAAAGAAGAGGGTTGTAAAATGCTAAATGGGATGCAAAATGAGTAGAAAAATAAGATCAAGTAATTCGAGGATTGCATTGTCATTAGCGTCATGTTTCTAATGGCGTTAGTTTTCAATGGCGTCGATTTAAGTGAGTGACTATCATTCAAAATTGCTTTCCAGTGACATCAACTTCAATATGGAATTCTGATCATCAGCTGAAGTGCTGGGGGCGCTTTATGTCCACGACATGATCGAAATTCCATTCTTCCATGTTATCGTGAGAAATCCTACTAAATTGCAGGAGTAATCGAAAATGATGTGTTATGAAAAAACAATTCGTAAAGTTTCATTTCTGAAATAGATGTTTGCCGAACTTTTCTGATATAGTCTTTACGATCTATCAAGGCAGTGCTCACTTTTATCCCTCAAATAAAAGAAGTTCTTGTACATTCTACTATTTAAAAAGTTTATTTAATTCACTTGGCCGATATTGTAAAATTGAGTTTGTTCTTCTAGGTGATTGCAGGTGATCGTTATGATGGTGTAATAACTTCCTTTATTTTGTAGAGGATAGAAGTTGTAGCATCGTTCAAGAACCCTCAATTCGATTTTTATAGGTGTTTCGATGGAATGACCGTTTCGCGGATATTGACTAGCTACTCAGGGAAATTACGATCCTTTTTTTATAGATCATATTTTTTTCTCCTTACTTTGACTCTCAATTCCTCGACTCTAATCCTGTCTTCCTCACTTGTTTCGTGACTTCTGAATTCGCTAAACTCAAATGATTAAATTCTTTCCATTTGAAACTTCTTGAACTCTATGCACTTTAATTCAATAAAGTGAATTTCTTTCTCTTATCTATTTTCACACTTTTATGGAATAACCTAATATATACTTTTTATTAAGTTTTATTAAATTGATGCTTCCACATGTGGGTCACAAGGCTTCAGTAAATACCATATATGTTAAAATTACTGTTAACTCTGTCGATTGTATACTATATTCAGGATGCCGCGGTCGCAGAGACACCAATCGTTGCGTTTACGCTTAACGTGCACGCGTTACACCCAAACCTGTAATTCTTCCATACCTGCGATCTCCTCCCGCCTGGGACTTTTGAAGTGCGACTCCTTTTCACTGAGGTTGCTCTTTACAAATTGAAGTGACTTGCTGGGCCAACCTCCACGTCGTATACTTGGAACGCCCTGTCGACAATCGCAGTGGTTATTACAGTCCGCTCAAGTAATCTTTTTCCTTGTTTGATCACAGAGAGGGATTACAAATCATCATCACTGGAGTCTCTCTTTTTCCATCTCACGTTTTATTAAACTTCCCATTTCATAATATATGCAAAATATAGAGTGAAAGTTGGCTATTTTGTCTATGCTGGCTGTGGTGGCTATATGATAATGTTTTAATTCGTTTAACTCTACGTTTCGATGATCGACGGATGATTCTCGGAATCGACATTAGTAGAATAAACAAAATGCAGGCGGCTAACGAGAAAAGTTTTAATGCCCAGTGAAAGATAATGCAAACACTGGCTTTTAGGTTTGCAATCTGGGCAGGATGTGGTTATGGCATGATCTCGATTCCAATTCACCGTCTATCTCGAGCGTGTATCGAATTGCCAGAACCGCAACAGAATCACGGCCTCTCTCATTTATGAGTCTGCGGTACCTTAGTCTTTACTCGTTGAGAAGCAAAAATAGCTGTAAATTAGGTAGTAGGACGTTTACGTTGTGGCTGGCGTAACGACCCACTAGGCATACATATATGGGTGAGTATCTATCTCTCTCTCAGTTGGACGTGCGACTCATCGCAGTGAATGTTAGCGCCACAGGCAGCTTCGGTAGCAATTCACAAACAGATTCAATTTTGGTAGAGATGAAAAGAAAATCCTTGAAGTCCCATTATTACCGTAGAAACGGGCGGATGAGTCGTCGTTGCTCTCGACAAAGTCGCCATACTCGTTTGGATTTAGAGTGACGCAATTCCTTTCCTGGCCATTCCACGCCGTTTCGCTGATGTTTATCTTCTCTCCTTCCTTGAGAGTCAATAGCAGTCGAGATTTATTTCAGAGCGATCCAACTTTAACGAATACCACGTTCAACCACACTTGAACTAAGTTATACGCATTCTAACTGCAATGCGCATGAGTTACATATACTACAAAACGTAATTCTATAACCATTGCTTACATATCTAATCTCGATACTTGCATCAATTGAATTTAGGAATATTATCATCAGCGGGTATTTACGAACAATTAGCATCGACTATTATTGCGGATGCAATCGTGACACTCTGATCTTATCCGAAATTGATTATCAGTTCAGCCTATACTGACAGATCGTGTGGACTTAATAAGCTGAGATACGAGTCGCAGTTGCGTGTGGATTGTGAATGGGAATTGCGATAGCTCGTTTCATTATATCAATCAAGCGGAATTCTAAGCTTATATCGAGGATTTTCCGCATCAGTATGGAACTAAATATGCAATATGAAAAACTAGTGTTGTCAGTGTCTTGTTCGGATCGGGTTTAAAAAACTATTCACGAGTGTCAACAAAAAGTGTGCACTCTGTAAACTGTAAAGAGATGTATCTCCAGTGCGAGGGAAAAATAACGATAAAGAAGAACGCAGGAAACCAATAAAAACTTGAGCGCACTGCTTTGATGAAAGACATTTTGTTGTCCGAGTCACTCGTCTCGCGTGACAAACGGAAGAGCAAAGAGGTCGGCGTGCTCGATGCAATTACCGAACAACTGCCATCCTCTTCTGATCCCAGGATGGTAATCCGACCATGGATATCGCGCAGTCTCGACCTTCTTCTGAGTATCATAGTGAGCTTCAGTAGCTTTAATAGTTTCGTCCTTCATGAGTTCACGTACCGAGTCTCACTAAATCTTCTAAATGTAATTTCAGATTCAATCTTTACTCCTTAAAGCAAGTATACAGTCCTACTGTTGCTTTCATATTGCTTCTCTATCATACTGGGAGTACAACTTAAAATTCCTAAAAATTCTATGCAATCTTTTGAAACCTCACGAGAACCCTTTAAATCGTTCGAATTCTCTTTAAATATAACTTTACATTTGCTGAAAACCCTTAAAATAATGCCGTTAAGTGATGTAAAAACTTAATGGCATTATTTTAATGGAATAATCGAATACAATTCTTTAATGAGTATTATGGTAATTTGACTTTACTGCACTAAAAATTGTTGACACTCGTGAATGGACTCTCCCCTACGGTATCCGGGGGTCACAAAATTCTTACGCAACACCCACTTGGTTCCTCAACTTTCCCTACATTCACTTCCAACCAGTTCATTTTTTGTGATATGTATTCGCTAACCGAAACGTATCCTTAGGGTCAAAACTCGATAAACCGCTGCCACCTCCACCTCATTTCTTACGACTTGGAACTGGAAGTGTAAACGTAGTTTGTCAAGTTGCTCTTTACACTTTACTCTCTCTTCAGCTTCTTTGAAGACCAATCATCGCCATATTACCAGATTATCTTTCATTCTCTAGAGTACAAAACAATGAGGTTGAATAAGCTCTCTCCACAAAATTATTATTCAACTTTTCGAAAATTTTCAAACGATTGGTTTGGCCGTACTCCATAAACGCTATAGTACAATTACCTTTTTTGACTTGTTAAAAGCTAAAAAGGAGATTAAGTTGTATCTGATAGGGAAAGGAAAAGATGAAGATTTCAGTATTGTTGCACGAATAATTGGAATCTTGAATCTTTGGGTGCAATGCTCTTCGGTGCGCAAGATTCAGTAGAAAGTACTGACTGCGAAGAAGCACGTCGAGGACGACGTCTCGATGGACGGATAATAAATCTCAACTTCATGGAGAAAAATGGATATTCAACGTTAATATATCTTGAGTAGTGAACTATATATGTCAGTCATCTAAGATATTCAGTCTAAATATCTGGATATTCAAAACCTTAATATCTTAGATAATAAATAGTCGACCAACTATCCAAGATATTCAACAAAAATATTTAGATACTATAAGTTTGAATAACAAGATAATCAGGTTGAATACCGTTTAGGTCTGCTATTTTATAGGGTGAATTTAAATCGATTAATTATTAACATTAATCGATCTCTAGGAAAGGTTGGGAAACTTTCTACGGGTTGGACAACCAGGATGTTCTTTTTAAAATTTATTTTAATTTTATTATTTTCATATCGAGCTAAGTATTTTCTTCTTTTCTGAACAAACAGAAACCTAACTAACATTTAGAAGAAAAAGGAATTGTTACGACTAAAGAATTCTGATGTCTTAACGTTTCATTTAAATTCACTCTACCGTGATTCATCTAAGAAGGTTTGTCCCTCATTTTGTCTTCTTTCTATAGCCTTCTACTTTTTTTTTCTTTTCCACCCTCTAGGTCTCCCTCTCGCTATAATTTTCCGTCGCCTCTACCGCAACGCGATTAACTTCAAGGACTTCCTTCCTTTACAGTTTCACGATAGAAATCAGGAATCGCCTCTTGCCTGGAAACAAATATCTTTTATTTTTTAACGATCATAATCCTAGGTTTTTTTTAAACGTAGAAGTTTTTCATCTCTTCGTTTAAAAAATTTATTTATATATTTAGCTATTCCGGGAAAATTAACCCTAAAATTTTTTTAAAAATAACTCGTTATCATCCCTATTTTGAAATTCCTTGATTACATTCAAATTTTTTGAAACCTTGTTTGGTTTCGCCGATTTCTCAAAATCTTTAAAAATCAAATGAAGAAAA
>JAUESI010000036.1:8328751-8342026 GCA_032275145.1 Synergus laeviventris
AAATATATATTTTGCTAGTTTAAAATAAAAAACAGACACTTCATCGTATATGAAACAATTTTAAGTACTGCCAGTGGACTATTGTTTCATATACAATGTAGTTGGGTAGGCTATAATCCGTTCTCTCTAGAGGAGAGGAAAGACGAAAGAGGATCTGCTAATCGGGTGAAAAGATTCGTTGGCCGGAAGAAAGGCAATTGAATTTCGCAAGAAAGAAAAGGACGAAACGCGAGAGAATAATAAATTGTGGGGAGCCCGCATCAGAGCAGTGGAGGAGAGTATCGACTCGAAGCGATCAGTCGAATTGGCACGATATATTAAGTAATAATGCTTCACCGATAACGCCTTAATTGCCGGGTTTCCAATGCACTCTGTCGGTCGAGTTTAATTAAATTAGCAATTAAAAATACTGTGCTTTGCCCACCGTTGGGCTGGAATATTGGCAAAGTGTGCGTTAATCGACGCTTCGTGATTCAGAGCTGATTTGTAGCCTCGTGGAACGAATTACCGATGTCCTCTTCCACGAATATAAATCTGTCGTCGCCAAGCCGCCAAGCGGCCTGTCCCACGAAACTTCACCATATAAACGCCAACTAATAGACTCATTCTGAAGCGATTATAATTAATTCTCAGTGTGCCGATAAATTATTGCAAAATTTCTTCATGTGTACAAAAATTGATATGCAGAGTTTACGTCAGAACCAAGTATAAATAAACCAACGCACTTCATTTCCATTCCACTTGAGAAGACAACTGACTCTGAGATTGCTTCCCCATCTTATCGTTTTCTCATGTTTGCCTACCACTTATAATACTTTTTTCCTTCATATTAAATCGATCTTTCTCACTCCCAGCTCTCAAGACTTTCCTGAGGTATTGAAGCTTCAATATTCACTTCTTTGTCGTCTTAATCCGTTTTTCTTCTTCTTCTTCTTCTTATTTTCTTGCTCATAATTTCAGTGGGCAAACCTTTCTGCTCATTTATTTTCACACCCTAGTCATCTGCAGACTTGGAGATAAATTTTCCCAGCCCTTCATAAATAAATAAATATATATATATCGTCCAAAGATAAGATACGTGGAGATAAGATTAGGTGTAAATCGATGAAGCATTTTGCCAACCAATTGGATAGATAGGCGTCATAATCCTCAGTATCGTCTTACCTCAGAGCCTTCGTGCCTCTCGTAGACTCGTCACTTTCAAGTAGAAAACGTCGTTGAGTTATCTTTAAATAAGATGGAATCGATTTTTTTAATCTAAGGGAGATGATGATTATTGATTAAAAAGTAATATGTGTTTTTTGAAACATGTCCTAAATATTGCGTAAATTCTTATCTCACTGTAGCACCTAATCTCTCTCTTATTCAACTAATGAACTCCTTTAATCATGATTTTAATATTCATGGGATTCTTCAGTCCGAAAAATGCACTCTTTCTTTAAAATCATTGATAATTTTTTTGGAATCATAATCAAATTGGATTTATTGTATTGCATTTAGGGTGCCGTAGAATCAGAAGAATAAATCTGCATCAGATTTTTGATGTGAATTGTTGATTTGATTGCACTATCGTACGGGTGGTAAGTTGCAAAATGAACCAATGAAAAAAAGTAAGACGAAGAAAAGAATTTGCACTAAGTGGGCACCGGGCATGGATCTTTTTTCAAGCGGTACATTTTTTTACTGTAATTGGTGTTCGGTATCCATTGTGCAAGTGGTATCGCCATGTACTCACCGCATATCACCCTTAACGATCTGCAAACGAGGGACCGTTGTGAGCTGTTCACTCGCTATGACACTCGTCCACCATCGAGATAAGATTCATTTTCATCCTGACCATCTCCTTATCTGCCTCTACTGCTTCTCACTGCTCTCCTCTTTCATTCACGCATCCGGCTCCTTATTATATTAGCTCTTTTTTGACCTGCCGACAGGATATAATTCTTTCACCTTATTCTACTGTTTTGCCTCCTTTATAGAACATGTTTAGGGTCAAGATTTTATCATATGTCGATAAAAATGTTAAAATTACATCATGAGAAGCTATAAAGAATGTGTGAAATTTATGCCTTAGAAAATTTCAAAGGATTTTAATAGATTTCAAGACATTTAATTTATTTTCTACGAATTTGGACGGATTCCAGGAGATTTCAAGGCACTTCATAGAACTTCTATGATTTTTAAGCGATTTCAAGAGATTTAAACGATTTTATTGGATTCCTAAATCTTTCACGGGATTATTTTCAATAATATTAAAAATTAAATTGACAGGAGGGCATTATATTGATTTTGTTGTTGTTTACAAATATAGAACGAAGTCTGTGAGGAAGACGAAAAGACTCGTTTGCGAGGCAGGTCTGAAATAGATCATCTTTATTAAGCGCCTACACAGCTGGCTGACTGAATTAGCTGCTGTCGATAATTAATTTTAGTAACGTGCGCAGCATATTTTAGGTTCTCAAGTTAAATTTGACGTCACCAGTATGAATGTCAATGTTGATACCATGCATGAAAAACTACTCGAATCCCTGGGAAACTCTAAATATGAATGCAAAAATGTTCATTTTCTTTTTCGTTTTGACTTTTTTTTTAAATTACTTCTTCCAAAAAGCGCCACAGCGATTTTTTCACATTGAAAGAAATTGTTCGTGGATTTTTTAGACGTTTTTGTAAAGATAAGAAACATTGAAGATGTTGAAGTGTGTCCTAATGAGAATTTGAGAATATTTAATATCCATCTGAACATAAATCTTCAAATGGTCATATTGAACAATGTGAAAGATGATCGAGAATACGGGAACGAGGATCGCATGTAAACTGGTCGGCCATTTTATCCGTAAATGAACGTCGTGTACATGTCAATTACGTCTTGAGTCTTACGAAATCTCCTGCGTTACGCCGCCTACTCACAAACGACTTTGATTCGTGCATCACCCACTTTCAACCTGAACTCAGCAATAAAAAAAGGAAACGTTCCAAGAAACAAGAACGGCCTTTAAAAAATGAATGCGAATGGTTTTATGAACGACATTGAGTCGTGATTGTGAATAACAATGTGGTTTTTATATATTATGCTATATACTAGAAGAAACAGCCTCTGTTCTACTAATTTACTGGCCTCATTTCCTTAGAAACTTCAACCGTAAAACTGAATGTTAAAATAAAAATCGTAAATATAAAATCTTTAAGATTCCTGTAATTTCTAATCGTGCAAATATATATTATGAATACATTATTTGAATTTCATTGCAAATGCTTTAAGTTCGAGGAACTCAACACTGAAATTTGACTAATTTAACGTATCATTCAGGCACTCTTGAAGCAAAGTCGAGTGCCGTTTGATAAGTGGTTCTCGGCTTTACTGATTTTATCGATTTTATTCGTCGAATTTCGCGTCGTCGTGTGACGCAAGCGATCTAAAAAGAATAATATAAGAACTTGCACGATCTCGATGCCGTGAGCACGACACCTTGCGATCCAGAATCTCTTCCTGGAACCGGTGTCAAAAGGTTTCCCAAACTCTGCTGTTGCTTGTTTCTGGCTACATGAGCGTAACGATAGATACGGCGATCAGAAATAGAAAACGAAAGACTGCCCCGTTGATGCACTTCACTGTCAGGGCCACACTATAATAGCAGCCTCGCTACAGGAAATGCATAAATTTCCATGCGAAAACGGTTTTACGTTAGTGCCAATAACCTTAGAGAATATATGTACAATAAATTATTCCTTGCACACGAGTAAACTGTTTTGCAAAACACGGGAAAAACACTCGTTTTGAAGAAAGTATTTATTTCTGTAATTATTCTACAATATACTGTTTTTTGTAGGTGCAGTTGTTAGGCCGGAACTTAATTGAAGAAACAGACGTGTACTTTTGCCACGGAGTTATAAAGACTTTTCTCACTCTCTGTCTTTTAATGAGCGCAGAGGTCGCGTCCTCGGCCTCAGAAAAGAGGATGGACCAGTTTTTGCGACAATCACTCGCGAGGTCTCACGCTGTAAGAAGCGTCCCGTTAAGGACGGATTACGAGCAAATCGCCCCAAATAAACGAGAGGAAAGAGAAAATAAGGCGATTGAATGACCTTCAGGGTAAATGTGTCCCGAAATCGCGTACTTCCGGTATCATGCAACAAGCCTATTCATTTACTTGAATAAAATATAATTTATATATATATATAATGGATAGAAAAATCCCATATGCAAGGAATTTTCAATGAAAAGTGGTTCAGCTGCACCTGCATCATGTTTGTATTCAAATTTCCCTGAGGCCGTAATGAGTCGTTCGAGAATCCCGTTGGAACCCCTTGATCACCTGTGTATACCGTTTGATGTCAGTTATCTCAAAAAAATTTGACAGTCTCTTATGTATATCGTTTCTCGATCATAAAACTGTCAATTAATGACGTTAATTCCTACTTGGAGCCGGCATTAGTAAAGGGAAGTCGAGATTATTTTCGTCTTATTGGCAAGAAGCAACATATAAAGGAACGTTTGCAAGGATGGATGGATGGATGGATGGATGGATGGACGGACGGACGGACGAACGAACGAACGAACGAACGAACGGTGGTATTTGCAAAGATATTCCGAGAATCATTCGCGATCCAACATTAGACGCGTTGACGGACAATCGTCGTTCGCTTTCAGCCATTCTGCACCTCGCCCACACAATTCCAGTTTTAAATTTGCAGAAACGCTCTCGCGTTTCATTGTTTACTTCGAGATCATCTTCTAGGCTATCCGCGTGGTTAGCCACGACGAGAGTATCTCGCCTATGAGTCCAGGTTCGGTGGGTTCGTGCTCGTTAAACGTGACTGGTGAAGTGCATTTGATACGTTGAGAGTCGGAGTTCTCTTTATCCAGGAAATCATTTGGCTAGCTCTGCAGTGCAAGAGATGCAGAATCGATTTTTAAATTCCACCAGATGGTATAAAATGATATTTCTTCAGGAAACTTACTTCTGTAGCTTCGATAATATATCGTTTTTGATCTAAATTATGTATAAACTTTTAATTTACCTTTATAAATTATATTTATGATACATCGTAAGAAACGTTTTTCAAAAATATCTATTCTGTTACAGGTAAGTTTCATTTGATTGACCAATACCGTACACAGATTTCTTGAATAAACGTAAGTATTTATATTATATTTAATCATCATCTTACACATCCTAAACTGCATACGCACACATACATAATATGTTTTCGATTTGAAATTAGCCTTTTACATCAATTAATATAGCTATTTAAATTTTGTAAAAGCATTTTTTTGGAACGAAACTATTTGGTCAGGGTACAATTCTAAGAATCATCAAACTTTCGGAGTTTTGAACCCCGTTATGACCGGTTGATTGCGAATCGTGGACACCCTTCAAACAGTTAGTACTACCGCGTAATTATCATAAATCAACGTTCCTCGTTCCGCCATAAGGTTGCCTCTACTCTGCAGGCGCTGTCAAGCCGCGGCTTGGCTTGACAAGGCCGTCGTCTAACCCGTCTGCGTAAATCTGTTCTCTTCAATACTCAGTAAGAGGCCATGCATATTACCACGTGGATAATTTTTCATCACTTTTTGTCCCCCCGATCCCTTTCATCGACAACCGAGGTCTTTTAACGAAACCCTCTCCCACATTATGTCTACGTGGACTTTTGATATTTTATTTAAAAAAACTGTCTCTTGGTATATGGGTGGCCCCTAATGCCGCTATCAATGCACAAACAATGTTCCTGAATTAATTAGTTTTCAGCAAACCTTCTTCTCAACACTCCGTAATTCAGGTATGGGAAAAGTGAAAACACAAGTAGTAACAACACGTAGTAGGTATAGTAATTTATAAAATTATTAGGTCCCGCTTGATGCTAATTATTTTAGAGAGATACATTTACGTAAATATGACAGAAGAATAGAGATTAAGACTGTCATTACAATTTGACCATGAAATGGTCAATTAAAGCGATTAATTGTTCGGTCTATTGCTCGTTTGTTTTCGTTCACTCAGTCGACATTCAATTGCACCTCATCAATATTACAAGGCAACTCATAAGAGACTCGCCAACAGGTTATTAACTTTTGCACTTTTTAAAGTAGGAACATTTAAAGTGGATACTAAAGATAGAAAATTGTTTTAATCTGTAATACGAGAAATTATAAAATGCTGATAAATGCTGTTTGTTGTGTCCTTTATTTGAGAACCGCAATAAATCTGAAAATTTAAAAAGCATTTTGCCTCCAGCATTTTTGCAAAATCTTTCATTGAAACTTGGGAAAAAATGACATATTCAATTGGACGTTAAATTTAACGCTTTGAATTTCGAGAATAGAGTTGAAAAATAGTTTTAACTCCTTAGCATTATTTTATGATCGACAAAACGACCTCTTGCACCTCCTAATAACCACACCTGTTAAACCCCATCTCGCTCCATATGGTCCGAGTGTACTGCATGTGTCCCGGGGGTCGTATTTCGAGGTCGGAAAATTACGGAAACACGTTTGTTGTTTTCGTTTTACTAGTGCACAGGCAAACGACGAATAGCATATATAGTCACAGAGCTTCCTCAAGCTTGGTTTAACGATTTGTTTATTGATGAGGTGTCACGTGCACTCTTTTTTTCAAAAGAGCCCTCTGAGCTTCGGGTTCAGGAAGCGGCATGGTAATCAGTCTAACGAGATCCAAGAAAATGACAAGCCTGCAGTTTCAGATTTCACTATTCACTCTATAAGCTCTCTGAAAATGTTCTATAAAATTTTTCTCGAACATATGGTGACAAATTTTCAAAGAAATATAAATATTCCGTAATACGTGTGATGGAAGTGATTGGAATACAAGCAGTCTCGAGTTTGGTTCCGAGGCTAAATGTCAAAAATATATAAGTCTCGCACAATGTTTGACCAGGCATTCACTCATTAGTATATTTAACTTGAAGAATCGACACCTGCTCTTCGATTTAATTGTGGAGCTACGTGTGGGTATCGCGATATCGCGTGCAAGCATTTGGGATAAGGGTTCGTTAGAGATGAAAACGGGTTGCTATCAAAGTCAATTTCACGTATGGTACAAGGTCTCTCCTCTATTTTTATGACGGCTAAAGAGATTGCAGGTTACAGACCGGTAATTGGCGGATAAAAAGGCAAGCGAAATGGGGCAAGCACGGAAGTCACGAAGAAGGAGGAAGCCGACGAATACATAATAATTGATGATTACCGGTGAACTGTAGCCCGTGTAATTAAAATAAAGTAATAACTGTCGCGAAACAAATTCAAATATGCACCAAGCTAAAGCACCCTCCACCTCAAGCTGAGGAAATCAACTCAGGTAATTTTACACGGGATTAACTGCTCAAGAGTACATTTATAAACTCAGTCAATTTTCAACAGATAATTTCCAGACAGATAGTTTTAAACAGATAAACTTTATTAATATAGCCACAAATTGTCAGTAAAGATTGAATGAATGAAGCCGCAAAGGTTTCAAGAGCTCAATGAAATTTTGATTCGAAATAGAGGCTGAAATCGAATTCTTAATTGAAACATTGTGGTACAAATTCTCATAGTAGGTGGCGTCTGCAGAGCCATACAGCATACGACCAGTGACATTATTTATGGCAAACGGCGTGCGATGAATCCCATTAGAGTCACGTGGTCAACGAACCCGAAACTGGAGGGACCACGACCCAGGTTCTCCCCACCCCTTAGCGTCAACGTCACTGGACGATCAGACCTCGACACGACTTGTAAATAGAAGAGAAGTGTCGTAGGGTTCGAGTCTAGGTCAAGGGCAACGACCTGATGCTCACGGTGTTCTCCCTCGGTCTACAACCCCTTTCTACTCCAGGCATTCGCCTTCCCCTTCCGGAATCGTTGCTATGGAACTATGCGCCTCATTTTCGCAACCACGAGACTCTACTCCTAGTCCTAGTCCTAGATCTACTGTCACTGAAATGTTTTTAAGAGAAAGTTTGAACCAGAAGCTTATGAAGAAAGGATTCCTAATCCAACTTGTGCATTAACTTTTAGATATGTAAAAGTAGGGTCCATATAGTAGACAAGATCATATCCTTGTTTGCACTCTCGAATCAAGAACAATTTTAGATAAGATAGACCTTTGCTATTCCATTTTATATCCCTTCTTTTACAATTTTGCTAAATTTTTTTATAGCATCCTTTATTCAGCAACTTTACACGTCAGATTTATAGCTAAAGCCATTTAATAAATATTAATAGCGCACACATTTTTTCTGAAATAGCTTGCACAAACACATAAACGATACTGAGAAGATGGATTTTTAAATTTCATGTTAGATGTTGTAGCTAAATATCCACAAATGTTCAACATTAATGTCTACTGGTTAAAGCTCATTATTTGGTTGATTTCTAAGAAATCTAAAAGAATTTCAAGGACTTATTAAATAAAAGTGATTTTATAAAGAGGTTTTATAGTAAATATATTCTGTTGGAAATAATATTAATAGGTGTATATTAATCTTGCAGCATTCCTTCTCCTGTTTGCGTGCAACGAATTTCGCTACTGCTTCGTGCTAGAAAGGTAGCGCGGAATTGAAAATCGTATCGAGCTTGCAAATCTCTTTGCCATGCTACTTCGAAATGCAGAAAGAACTACATACCCTTGCCTACCAAAGGTTGCTGTTAGCCATATAAATGTTTTGCACAGCTATTTTTATTTACATTTTTGTGTTTGAATTTACATTTACATTTGATCTTACATTTAAACGTCGACATGTCGAATAAAGTGGTCCGGGAGAGAATAACGATACGATCGTCGCACATTAAACGATTTTCACGACAGCCTCTATATAAAACTGGAATCGAGAGCATAGCATATAACCTGTAGTATATACTACAAACCTATATCTAGAGAATGTTATCGATATACCTACTTCTTTTCCCCTCGATGCTGTTTTCCGAATGAATATTTATACGGGAAAAATACACGCTCTAAATTGGTTTAGTGTCAATACGAAACCTCTTGCAATCGTAAACTCTGCCGATAGATCTTTCTCTGTAGTGCTTCAGCATACAAATGAATATTTATAAGAAAATACGGCACTAGTGTATTACAGTATATATAAATATATATATATATATATATATGAAAAGGTATAATAAGTGCCAATATTTTTGTCTCATTCTACAGAGACTGGTATTCCAACCTGGTATTTTTCAGAATTTTTGCAAAATTGGTCAATGTATTTCGCTGTTAATTAGCGAATTGTCATTTGTTGTTGCTGATTCAGATTTAGAGACGCAATTTAGAGACTTGAAAAAAGTTTTTTGTGTCCAGTTTGTTAAGGTTGCACAATTTTTTGCATTATTTCTATAAAATTTACGGTAGTTACGCAATTATTCCATAAGCACGTCGTAAAGTTACTGGAACAAGTTTTCTGTGCAAAGGAGTCTTCTGTAGTATAAGATGTTATCATACTAACTTTGTATTCAAGTCCAATGCAAAGTATCCTTTTCTCTCTTGAGTATGTTAGATTTCAGTATTCGGGGCTTGGAATCTTGCCATTACATTTTCCTTCTAAGAAACAGTAAAATTTGTACCCTAATGACGAGCAATGTACCCGAAGGCCATAAAGTTTTAACTGACGGAAACTCATAACCTTTTATGGATCACGTAAGGGAAAAGTGTTAGAATGCACCGCAAGAGTGAAAACGGGCCAATCGGTCGAATGGGATTTGCATCCGAGAACTCTGTATTGCCCTCTAAATCGGGTGAACCTGACAGAAAATTAACATATTCGGACCAAATCCGTTTCCATGCGTTTTTCACTTGATTTGGCTTTCCCGGCCGTTATTAGTGGGTGCGCATTTTTGAATAGGCATGAACCCAGTAACGCTACTAAAATTCTCTATGAAAAAAAGCATGCTTTACTTATATTTTCTTTTGAGTGTACGCGAGAAAAGCTTGGTTATATCACTAGAGAGAGTGCAATTATTTTTATCCCTCGTGTTGAAAGGCATCGAGACAAATCCAGTGCTGCAAAGGTGCAAACTTATGAATGGAGCCACAGGAGATTTGTACGCGCGGTCATGTTGCTATCTGCATGTGAAAGACTTTCAGGGTTAAGTTCACCAGCGAAACTGAACTCACATTGACCTCCTCCTTGTCAATGATATAGTTTGCAGTTTCAATAGGATTATGTTATTTTCATCTAATTTCCTATTCAAGGTTGAAAAGAAAATATACTGTGATTGTAATCAGAGCACGAAAAGAATTAGTCATACTAGTTCAGAAATAAAAAAATTAAATTAACATTCCTCTCTTTTCAATAGAATTTCTTTCTAGCATCAAATAAATTCAAACTTTTCGTATGACATTTGTAATGACTATAAGACGAGAGCATTGTATATTTCTCATTTTACATAGAAATTACTCTTTTTTATAGATTCATAAACTTTTTCTTTCAGAGTACTTCGCAAAAGAAATATAAAAAAAAACATGGTAATACATGAAAAAATGAAAAAGAATGATATCCGATGAGTATAAAAAAGGGTCAAGAAATTCTTCTTCATACAGGAAGTTTAAGAAATTTGTGACACGGCGGGTGCCTTTTATGGTGAACGAGATACGGAAATGTCTCGTTCGATCATCGCACTTGCTCATCCGCATTTCCGCCTTCGACGTGTGCAATAAACGCGAGTGCAATTCTCGGTTTCCTTTGTGTGCCGCAGGCGACAGCGCAACAACCTTCGAAAGCAGAAGCAGCAGACACGAAGTTGCATAAAGGACAAATGAAAAATAATAAATAAAGAATAAAGGACGAATATTGAATAAAGTATGAAGATGCTAGGGAGAATGAAAATCAAAAGTAGCATGGACCGACTCAATGTGATATAAACTCGCATTAATAACTCCATGAGACACGATTTTCAGTTTTTTACTTTTACAATATACTAACCTCCACGTATCGGGGCGACCATCCATCTAGGATCTCCTCCGAACAGGGTATTCACGATACCTGGATACATCCTGGACACTGAATATCGTGTAACGATGGGACAGTGTGCTATCTCGTAACAAGCAGGTTTATTACTCGTAACCAGGAGAAATTTTCAATGAGAGAGATTCCGCACACATCACATAAACTGGGAATCGGTTGCAAGCTTTGAAATTGGGGTTCAGATGGTCTTTTTATTGCAAATTGGGAATTTAGTAGCCCTTCTTTATTTAAAATACTACATATTTAGATTGACGACTTTTAAAACGATGTTACATTCTTACATGAGATTTTTTCTGAAGATTTTCTTGAAATGACCAACGCAGTTTAGAATAATACTTCTAATTTTGCAGAAACGATAACAAAGACTAAACTAGAAAATGTAAAGTAACAGAAGTGTTTACCTTATTTGGTTGATAGATGGTAAAGAATGTTTAAAAGGAAAAGCCTCTATTATAGTGAGGTTTTCCAGAGGTTATGTAAATAACAAATGGAAGAGGTAAAGAGAGACAGAGAAGGGGAAAGGGGGCAAACATGGACAAAAACAGTATGACATGGTTAGCGTATAGGCAGGCTCGTTACTTTCCATCCAATATTCAACAAAGGTTCATTCAATTCATCCTTACACGCTAGCATGAAACACCGACCGACGCGACGTATGCAAATGTTCAGTGACAAATGATCTTGTTATTCTCGTAGCTCTTCTTACTCCACCTGAGGTTTATATAGCACACACCCTTGAGACTAAGGAATTTTCATTACCCTCAATATTCGAATTCGTTAGTCTCAGTTTCATCTTTCGAAGATATAACATATAAGATTTTAGAGGGAAGCAAGACAATGAGGATCGTTGTACAAAATCTGCGACAAACGATCTAATGGAATTCATCGATATACGTATAATAAATTTTACTAGTATTTAAACTAATGGAAACTCTTAAAGTATTAAAGCCAAATCGATTATTATTATTTATCCATGTATCAATGATTTATTTTAAAGCGACTACAAGATGACAAAGTCCAAAGTTAAAACAAAAATAAAAATGTTGCATATAAAAGTAATTCAAAAACCATCATCATATGAGAATTATTAGCTTAGTCCATTTTATTTCAGAGGAGGTTTAAATTACCAATTTAAAAGTTTTATAATAATAATGAAGGTGAATTTAAAGGAAATCGCTGCCCGAAAAGCGTTCTTATGAAAAATATGTGGCGTTTAAAGAAATTTCACTTAAAAAAGCATATTACCAGAAGTGAAATGTTGATTTGATTTCCGCCCACTTGAAAATCAAATTGCCCTTGTGACTTTCGGCCAAGTCAAAGGATCGAAGTTTACACTGCGCCTCGCTCGGTATAGCGTCAATGTATAATTAGTGAGTCATGTTATTTGAAAAGTAGTGTAAGTTTGATATCAGTAACACGTAAAAGGATTCTGAGTAAAATAAATTACAACTTGCAATTAGTAGACTCACGTGTATAGAGATGTAAACGCCTGAATGCTCTTTAAAACTTGATTATCTCTTATCGCTTCACATTCTGTTCTCTTAACTGAATAAATACATGAAGTAGTGGCTTTTAATTTTATCAAATGGTTTAGCGTCGATCGGCTTGGGTTTATAGCTTATACTCGACATCGGTAACTCTTATTTTCCATAGTCTTGTAATTGTTCCAATGCTTGCGAGTTGAATTTATATGCAATGCTATCTGTTGAGAGTTGTAATTCGCGAAGGTCGCGGTCGATGGAAGGGATAAAGAAGATAAGGGGGAGTTCTGAGGATACGGCGAAGAGCCAAATTACAGAGAACGATTCGAAGGAGTCGCGACAAGGGTACCTCGTGGAGTGCAATTTTTGAAGACGTGACTCTGCAAGCCCGCGGCGAAACTCGTCGAGTACTTTACAGACAAGATGAACTTTCCTAAGGTCAGTGGCGCCGATCCCTTTGCTCATTTAAGGCGTCAGTGATATGCAAGCCTAGGGTTGTAAAGTTTCATGCAATATATTGGCCAATGAAATATTTCAAAGTTTCATAAGTTTCAAATAATAGGGCGGGAAATTTTAAAATAATTAAAAACTGAAAGAAATAAGCAGATTAAATAATTAATTCATTATATAAATAATAAATGAACTTATATTACATAAATTAATAATAAAATACAATTACAACAATAATAAAAGGATGTTTTCTTATTTTCCAATCTAACACGTCACAAATGATAAAGAAATTCCAATTGATGAATCAACAAGACCTAACATTTGCAATTAAATTTTAAAGTTCCCCCATGTAATTTGTACCTAATTAGCAAATCAT